>JAPWLS010000523.1:0-20159 GCA_028551675.1 Tineola bisselliella
CTTCGGCGGTGGCTCTGGTCCCATGTTAACGTATATTTAATATCGCTGTGGCTCGATTTATGCCGACTTCGCATCTACAAAAAATATTGAATTTATAGCTTACGTTAATGTTTTCGTTGAAAGCTGTTGAGTACTTTATGTTTGAGGAATTTATTCATTAAATACAATATCATTGATATACATATTATATGTAGGTATTACATACACCAGCCATTCTGAAAGTGGTGTTCCGCGGAACCCTAGGGCTAAATACTGCAAAAAATACCTACCAAAGGGAGATTATAAGGTTGCAACTAAATATTACGTAATATTACATTGCAATATGATTATTCATAAATACATATAAATCAGTTTTTTATAATTATATTAAGGTTTTTCCTTCGCCAAAAAGTTCGAATCGCTGACATAAATATAAGTTGTCTGATTTTAAGATTTAGTAGAATAATACATTACAAATATATATATATATATAAATTGTCTGATTTAAGTAGAACTTTGGACTGTGATTTAGTAGAATAATACATTACAAAATATATATATATATTTATAATTACCTGTACTTGTACATCCATTTATAGATTTTTGTTTTTACTAATCCCTAGATTGAAACTAAAATCCTTGTGAGCAAAGCCGCGGCTAGACTACTAGTTTCAAATTTCAACACATATACTCATAGTCAAGGTTAAAACCTGTATGACCTCATTGCTACAGTTTAGTATAAAATATGTTTCTAGACTTTGAAGTAAGCTTAGTTTCAGGTCAGATAAGGTTAGATAGGATGTATCATGTAGTTACGTATAAGTCGAGATCACTTTCAGGAGTAATACCTAGTCGTATTTTGAATTCAGCTTCAAAATAGTCAAGAATAATAAATAGCAAGATGGAGGAGCGTTCTTCTCTTCTCAAGCCTGCAGAGTAAAGGTAATTGTTCAATTGAGATATCTGTCTGTGGTAAGCGTTGTTAACATTATGGTGTAAGTCCCATTATCCTTCTTAGGACCGCCAGGATTTATAAATTCTTTTATAGATCCTGTGTAGTGGAGTAAAAGAGATAAAGCTAGCGCGCGTGTTTTTTTAGTTTTGAAACTATTTAATTATTAATACTAAGATAAACTTTGGTTTAAGTCAACTTTATAGAAAAAGGCTTGCACTTCATTGGATTACTCAGAAACATTTATTTAATTAAACTTAATTGAATTAATTCAAGCTAATTAAAACATTACATCACTACGACTACCTAACCTAATATGCAAAGACACCAAACACCTATTAGTAACAAAATTAAGTTTATAAATTTACTATAATATCAATTAAGTGAATTTATTGTGGTTCTTTTTTTAATTTACACGTGATATACAGTCGAACAAGTCAAGTCAAGTCAATCACATAAACAATAAAATAGAAATATCAGAGATAGTAAATTGTTATTTACTTTTTTCTGAATGAATATTCAGTTTTTTTGTTAATTATTTTATCTACAGGCTATGATTTGCGCGTTTCTTGTGGTCTTCTTCTCGTCATACGCCTTTCCAAAGCCATTATAGATTCTAACGATGAGCTAGCGCACTCCTTTATTGCCTATACTAATAAACGATTTTCATTTCATTTCATTTCATTTCATTTCATTTCGATATAACAATTGTCAATGAACTTTATTTACAGTTTACAATTAACAGTTTCTGAGATTATACTGTACTGATATGTTTTTATATTAACACTAGAAAGACTGAACTTTAGTATATATGTACCTATATCTAGGTATAACACATATGTATATACCGGAAATGAAGGAGGGGGAGGTAACTACTATTATCAATAAACGCATTTACATGTCGTATAAAAAGTCAAAAAATTCTGTCATTATATACATAGTTGTTTTTCTAATTGAAATCAAAAAGCAGTCAAAATGACTTCTTCGGGCAATCTAGTGTTAAGCAAATATAAATAATTGACAAATTGCGCAAAATAAAAATTGTTTAATAATTTTGTAGACTATAAAATAAAATAGATTGTCTCTCGGGATTGCTGGTGAATGTTTTTGCGTGCTATTCATTTCAATTCGTACGTCGATCGCAGGTGCCATGTATCCTATATGTAGGTATATAGCACACGTTAAGTTAAAAAAATATTTATTCGTTAAAATCGCGAATTTATTTCAGGTCCGAAGATAAATAAACGTAAAGGTGTTTCTACGTTGATTCTAATAAGTATTAGCTTTAAAGTAAATTATTTAAAATTATTTTGCTTATAATTCCCGCTACAACATTGAATAACTTTCGCCACTTCACGTATCCTGATGATGCCACGTGAAGTGGCGAAACGCGTCGAGACAAATTATTAAATGTTGTAGCGGGAATTATAAGCAAAATAATTTTAAATAATTTCCTTTAATATGGATTTCCGCAAAGTAACGCCTGAAACAACCAATTATAGTTTTAGCTTTCATTATCAATATTACTTTTAGCTATAGTGGATGCTGTAATTATTATACCGGATTTTTCCAGTTGTCTGCATTCATGGACCACACTCTAGCTTAACATCAGGTGGAATGTGAGGTTATTTTTTTTATATATAAAATATAACTAGCAGTTCGGTTCTATTTCAGTTCAGTTGAATTTTTTTTTCTAGTTTAAAATTCTTTATACGAATTATGCATAATGTCAAGCTATTTATATTGCATTAAGGCCTTCGAATATTAATAGTGAAAAAAATATATCGTAATTTTATTACTAGTTTAAAAAAACACTATCATCATTGCTATTAAAATCAATAATATTTATTTTACATAGGTCCTTTAGGCTTCTATACATAGTCAGAATCTACTGTGATTTCGGAAAGGCATATAACGGGAAGAGATCATAAGAAACTCGTCAATCATAGCCTGTACAATATAATTTTTTTATAGTATAAATATACTGTTGCATATTTTAATATGAAAAAGCAGTTATTGTGATATACCTGTAATAGTTAGACATATGGTATCGCAGACTTTATTGTAGATATTGATGTCCTCTATAAAACTGTAGTACATCACTTTGCTCTATTGTCAATAAGTTCCGCAGCGTAAGCAATATAATAATTTTTTTTCACACTTTGGGTTACATTATTGAAGTTTTCATATGGATCCCAAACGTTTTTAAAAATATATGTTCATCAGGGATAATGCAGGATTCTAATGGTAAAAGTCAATACATACAAACAATCAAATGTTTCCTCTTTATTATATTAGTGTAGATATAGATATGTAGTATGCTAGCTTTTACCCGCGACTCCGCTCGAATTTAAGTCATTAAATAAGTATCAGATATCATTTCAATAGAACTATACTCAATATTTTACTATAGTCAATTGGAAACTATAATAAAAAATATATATTTTTTTAAAATAAAAAGTATCCTATGTTACTACTAGTACCTCCAAAACTATGTGTACAAAGTTTCGTGATTATCGGTTAAGTAGTTGTTGCATGAAAACGTAACAAACAAACGCACTTTCACATTTATATTAGTAAGGGATAGATATAGATATGTAGTATATATATATATATATATATATATGTGTACAATTTTTTTCCACGGGCATCGGCTGTTGGTTATCAGCCACGTATGTCACGGTGACCGACTATAAATCTACCCGTATCACTGCCACATATACAAATACATTTTATTCTTTTATTCCCTCGACTCTTTTCGTGTTTCTATCTATAGACTGTACTAGGAGTTTTGTGTATTAAAAAAAAATTTCTTCACTTTTTACATTTAGTATGGTAAGCTTTATTACCAATCAACCTTATGTTGGATTTATTATATTCAAAATAAATAAGGTAGTAAACTGCATAGGCTTTTAGCCAGTTAGTTCCAGGTTAGTGTCACCACTATTAAGTATAAAACGTCACATGAATTTCATGATTTTTTGAATATAGAATCAAACGCAAGTATGAAAATTAACAAAATAATTTTTAATAGCAATTTTTTGGATCGTACAAGTTTAAAGGCTAGGTGTACATGAAGGTATAGTCTATAGCAGCGGTTCTCAAACTTTTTTGGCGAAGGAAAAAGCCTTAATATAATTATAAAAAACTGATTTATATGCATTTATGAATAATCATATTGCAATGTAATATTACGTAATATTTAGTTGGAACACACTTTGAGAATGGCTGGTCTATAGATACCAGTCTGAATTATTCGTAGCCAGTTCCAGATCATTGGATACAAAAAAGAGTACAAAGTGATCCTCGCAGCTATCTCAACTTGAAGGTTGTATGAGAATACAATTTATTTATTCATCACATACATATTTTTAGTGATCTCCTGGTGTTTCTACGGACTACGACGGATGTCGTAGCAGGATCGTAGCAGGTTCGTAGCAACTTTGCGTTTTGATTTTTTTTGTTGATTATAAATTGAATATTGTAATAAATAATAGTGAGATTAATACTATAAAATATACTAAGTATAATGATTGGTTTGTTTAAATACAATTTTTTCAAAAATTGGCAATATACCACAGACGAGGAGTGGGTAGTAGACAAAACTAAGACAAAAATAAGTAGACATAATTAATATTTATCAATAAACACTTCAGTGTACATAAAGTCTAATTTACATGTATAGTAAAAATTCTACGGAACCAAAGTATTATTAATTTCAATATTGTAGTTCGTAGTCGGCAGAATT
The DNA here is from genome assembly GCA_028551675.1 of Tineola bisselliella. Lineage (NCBI taxonomy): Eukaryota > Metazoa > Arthropoda > Insecta > Lepidoptera > Tineidae > Tineola > Tineola bisselliella. The sequence goes on from JAPWLS010000523.1 coordinate 4,680, forward strand.
TCGCGCAACAAAAAGGGGAATAAATAAAATTCATTGACAGGAACGAATGAAAGTAATCCTTGCGACATGAAAAAACACCACACTATTTTCTTTTTGTTAACATCGACATTTTTATATGAGAGTTTGATTTCTTTATTTAATTCAATTAAAAAAAAACTATCACACTATTGATTGCAGATATAATCGACTATTCACTTGTTTTTTTTGTCATGAGGGTTTACGTGAGAATTAAATTTTTATAATTTCTTCTTATAGCACCGAATACTCGACATTGGCAGAATTGTCTTTATTAGATATCTGAGGCCATTAATAAAAGAAGAAGACTATTCACTTAAAATTAATTGAAATTGACATTGAAAATCGATTTATGCTCCAAATATAAAAACAATCGCATAAAATTGGCTGCAAAGATCTCGAAATATATATATATGTATATAGGTATGTTCCGTACCAAATTCATAGATAATTATTTCCCCTATTTATTATTTATTTTTGCTGGCTGGCAACATTCCTGTTCCCCCCGCCACCTCATTTCGTCCAGATGGCAGCGCCCTCTCGGCGACAGTGTGTGTAACTAGGAACAACTGCGTGAACGCACGCGCTCGGATCACCGCCGACAAATAAATCGTGCACCGTCATTCTATACACCATTTCAACGCAATCAAAAGGAAGAATCGACTAACACAATAAATCAGCACCTAAGGATCGCTCCGGAGACGACAGTGGAAGACAGGGAAAGCCGAGCCCATCGTGAGTACCCTTTTTTTCCATTCCTGCATACTGTCCGTCAGCCAGCGTTTTATATCACACAAGGTATACTAGCTTTTACCCGCGGCTTCGCTTGCTTTTAGTTCATTAAATAAGTATCAGAGATCATTTCAAAAATAAACTCAAAATAGCTGAAACAATAGTCAATTGAAAACTATAGTAACCAATAATATTTAAAAAATAAAATAAAAAGTATCCTATGTCACTTCTAGTACCTCCAAAAATATGTGTACAAAGTTTCATGATGATCGGTTAAGTAGTTGTTGCGTGGAAACGTTACAAACAAACTCACATTCACATTTATAATATTAGTAGGGATTTGTATATATATTGTTTGAAAACAAAAGACAGTATATTAAAATATAGTTATTAATAGTTTAATTCTCATTTAGAGCACATGTTGGATATCTAAGTCGGTACAAAACAATGTTGGTTGAACTACAAATCTTTTCTTTACAAAAAACATACAAGCAAATGTGGCCTTTATGTTAAACGGCAGTACGTGCCAAAGTTGTTTGTATATATGACTCAATTTGGCGAGTCACAGTAACAATATTCGCACTCGTTAAAAAGTTTCCGTACTGTTAACTTTTCGCTTCGGTGAAACTACCAACTCTCCGTAGTCGGGTTATGCAAAGCCGTCGGGTAATGCGTATTCCACAAAACAATTAAGCAATGGTTCTAAATTCTAACAATAGAAAATTTAAATTGCTCATTCGATTGTTTATATAGATAGTATTTCGAACCGAGATGTAACATGCAGCGTTTATATGGAAGTACATTTTGTTAATGCGATTCAAATCTGTGAGATTATGGAAACGTGAATGTTTTTATTATGTTTAATGCTTTTGACATCTGAATTAATTCTTCTTATTTCTAAATATATTCTTCTATGGTAACATCAGACAGCAGTCTTCTATATATTTCCACGACTAGGTCATTTCCTAGAAAGTGTTGGTACTTGGAAAATAAAGGAATTGTAAGTGCTGAAAATATTTATAATAAAAGCTTGATAAACAACATAAGTTACCCAATGGCCCGATTTAGTGGTAATAAAGCATATTTTTAATTTCCACGACCAGCCTCCTAATCGACCGCGTTATGGTAAAACACGTTAACAAAATTAAAATAAATAAATTCTACTAAAAAAAATATTTTTTTTTTTTTATTAAATTTTAATAAACTTTTGCATAATTTAATATTCTTGATTCTAAATTTCTGATCAGCTCTTGTATAATACTAATTATTAACAAAAGTTTAGCTGTATAACTTCAACAGCTATTTTCACATCGTAATATCGAATATCGACCTATAGTAATTTACTTCAACATTACAATTACGTTTTTAATTGGTTTAAAAAATAATAAAGAGCATGACGTACTATTCTAAGAACTCAGGCGATTAATTAGCTGGAATCCTGGACACAGATTGGACTTTGGACTGGAAGAAGCAATTCTTATGTCGAAGTTGAGGATTGTGAGAAAGAGATGCAGACACCGCTATCGTTTCTCTTTCTATCACTTATATACCTACAAAAACTGTACCCATTTGAAAATCGTAGTGTATACACTGCTTGTACATATTTGATATTATGTAATTTTACCATAAAGCAGCATGTAATATTTTAAAGAAATTAACATTAAAACGCGCGTATAAAGCTGTCGTAATATAATATTTATTGTCAAAAGAATGTTACCTTCAGCATTGTTTAGTGAATAAATAACAGTCATTTTCGTTAAATATGGAAATTTTTATGTTGGAACGTGTTCCGGTTTTATAATTAAGTTTTTTTTTACGTTTTGTCCTTTCGAGTACGTTTTTTAAGTTAAAAAAAACTTCATAGAACGTTTATTCTATCACATATTTTTAATTTACACGTAATTATGTTTAATAGTTTAGCTGTTTTTTATTTGCAATTGAAATTAAATGAAAATCGTTTATTAGCATAGACACCAAAGGCGTGCGCTTGCTCATCGTCAGACTCTACAATGGCTTCGGAAAGGCGTATGACTAGAGAAGACCAAAAGAACTCGTCAATTATAGCCTGTATACAAAATAATTAATAAAAAAAAAACTGAAATTTAATTCTAAACAACATTAAATTCAGTCCTTCTAGTAAAATCTGTGGCGGTCGCTTCTACAAGCCGAAAATACTTATTTAAGAAGACTTTAGGTTTTGACGTTTAGTCTGTCAGTGTCATCTTTCTTGTTTCTTCTTGTCTTTTTATTGCCACAATGCATTGTGATAATTATATTTTTAATCCATTTTAATCTACAATATGATTACATTTAAGTCTCTCTAAAAATCCTTCTAGTAATCCAAGCTCATATACTAGTTTAACCACACATTTCCATCGCTCATGTAATCAATAATTTTGTAGTAAGCCTTTTTAATTAGCGTCTGCTTTACAATCCTTTTCAGAGAAGGCAGACTCGTTAAGTCATTGGGCAAATTAAACTTCTTACAGTTAATCTAATGTAAATAAAACCCTATCGCACATGAATGTAAGTACATAATACTTTTAAATCGTACATATCTTATTTTTATTTGTTATTCTTTATGATATAATTCTTGTATATAGACTCTAGTCACGTGTAGAATGACAAGGGACAACGAAGTCCTATTTGTCTTGGACCATTTATCGGAAAACTTGAAATAATATTATCGTCATTAGTATAGAACAGCCATTCTCAAAGTGTGTTCCGCGGAACCCTAGGACTAAAATATTGCAAAAAATACCCACCAAAGGGAGATTATAAGGTTATATTGCAATATGATTATTCATAAATACATATAAATCAGTTTTTTATAATTATATTAAGGCTTTTTCCTTCGTCAAAAAAGTTTGAGAACCGCTGTTATAGAATAATGGGAAGGATCTCAAACTAAAAAAAATAGTTTTCTAAATGTTTTTAAACAATGATTCAAAACGATAAACAACATTAACATAGTTAGGATCTATAAAATTGTTATTTCACAAGAAAGCGATTTAAAGTTGTTATTGTGCATAGTTTGTTTGTGTAGATTCTTCGTTGTTGTATTGAGTATCTCAGAAACCATTGACAAAATGTTTGAAATTGTATTTCAATAAAAAAAAACAAAAATTGTGCATGTCTTATTAAATTAAAACTTCATTACTACTTATATACTTCATTAATTATACTTTAGGAATTAAATATCTTTTACAATGTGAACTTAAAACGTAATATTTCTTAACAAAAAACAATTGCATAACAAATGAAAAAAACTGACAGCCCGTTTGAGCGCCAAAATTATCTTAGGCTTAGACATCGAATTCCATCCAAACAAGGATTAATGACATTTTTCTATGATTTGAAGAACATATGTTACAAACATAATAACATAATTGAACAAACAATGACTTACACAGTCTTGTAAACATTAAGCAGTACCTCAATTAGAATATTCTGTTATACCAGCGGTTCTCAAACTTTTTTGGCGAAGGAAAAAGCTTTAATATAATTATACAAAACTGATTTATGTATTTATGAATAATCATATTGCAATGTAATATTTAGTTGGAATATTTAGATGTAACCTTATAATCTCCCTTTGGTAGGTATTTTTTGCAGTTTTTAGCCCTAGGGTTCCGCGGAACACCACTTTGAGAATGGCTGTGTTATACTATTATAGGATATATAGTTGTTGTATAGTCTGTAGCTTTCATACAAAGTGACCGACAAACATCTACTTGTAACATCTAATATAATTTTCGAGTTGTTTCTGTGTAGTTTAACGATATGGTTTAAGTAGTGTTACTTGATTTCTTACTATATATCAAAGTTGGTTATATATATATACTAACCAAGTTAAGAATCTTAAAGAATATATATGTGTTAAATTAAATCTTAAAAAAAACATATATAATGGTTTTTGTACAATGGAATTTGAAAGATAATTATGAGTTTTAATTTGAACATATTTCGAATAAGGAATTTGGTTTATTTGTATTAAAGAAAGGTGATAAAAGTCAGAGGTCTGATAAGGGCAGTTATAGGCAGTTGTTTAACAATTATGTAGTTCTTGAGGAGTTCTTCGGCAGCTGGAAGGCAGTTGCTGTTGAATTGTTGACTCAACTGAGGTAGTGGCTTCTCGGCAGGTAATTTTCTGAGTTGGTACGACCAATTATCGACAGATGTCGCCACTGTCATTCCAACGAATTTCATATATTGCCGTGACAGTTCATGACAGCTCACATTGAACAGACAATATTGTCGTCATATGAACAAAATCAATAAAATGACTCAAAATAAATTAAATATTTGTGCATTGTTTTAGTTAGTGGCCTACCAAAACGCGCGTTAGGTATAGCAAGTAATATAATAAATATAAAGTGCGTATAAATAAAACAATAGTTGCATAAAATAGGGAAAGACATTAAACATTTTCATTTTGCGAAACCAGCTCGTAGTTTCGCAAAATGAAATTCCAAGAGTGAAGCGTTTGTAAATATGAAATTTGTAGTATTTTGGCGGCACCTTTGATGTGGTCCGCTTTGTCTTACGAAACCTTACTCGTGTGCTGTTCTCATTTATGCCGGCTCCTAAATCTCCGTATTTATTACGTTAATTACATCCTTCTAATTTGATTATTATTTTTAGATTTATTTATAAAATTATTCGAATTAGACTTGTGGCAATTGTCAATACAAATTATGAAGATATTTTCACATTTCTTCTGTCATCCTTCTTGTTTGTCTTCTATCGTTTTCTATTTTGCATTGTGATAATTATATTTTTAATCCGTAATAATCCGCACCATTATTTAACATAAGTTTATCTAAAGACTAATAATAAACTCACATGTGTATCCACTTAGCTCGCTGTTAGCATTACAGAGCTGTCTTCAACCCATAGACCAGGGTCGATAATTTTTGAAACAAAAAAATATTATAGTAGGATGAGACCCATTGGAAAACCATTACCATTACTTCCCAAGCGTCGAAAACATTGGAATTTTTTGGTGAAATCTTTAAATTAAGTTCATAATACGTTAAGAAAAAATAATATGACAAAAAAATTCTTTAATGCTGAGTCAGCCTGGCCTGTAAAATATGACAATGGGGATAAAAACTATATTTTGTTTTTATTTTTATATTATTTATAGAAGTCTAAGAATCAGTTTTATGTACTTCGAAGTTGGTTACTGTTTTCTTTTACGGTATATAAAATCTGAACATAGCTTTTTTTGAGGCAACAAAAATGATTTAAACAAACAAAAACTTAAAAAGATTACATTAAAATTACGTAAATATTTTTCTCAGCGGAAAAAAATTATTTCATCAGAAACAATCTAAATATATATAACTCAAAGGTGACTGACTGACATAGTGATCTATCAACGCACAGCCCAAACCACTGGACGGATCGGGCTGAAATTTGGCATGCAGGTAGCTGTTATGACGTAGGCATCCGCTAAGAAAGGATTTTGATCAACTCTACCCCCAAGGGGATACAATAGGGGATGAAAGTTTGTATAAATCTTATTAGATTTATTTCATTCATTATTACGCAGACGTAGTTGCGGGCAACAGCTAGTATAAAATAAAACTCCTAATAGGTTAAAAAAAATATTTGAATATAGTGTCCTAAAAATAGGACAGTGGGAAGTAATAGGTTAAGCATCATAAAAAGAATAACAAAAGCGAAACTGTTAAAAAAAAGTACTCAGAAGAAAATTAATTCACACGTAATGGAAGCTATATATTTATTTATACATAAATTTCTAGAGAACATACTAACACAGCGGTGCTCAAACTTTTTTTGGCGAAGGAAAAAGCCTTAATATAATTATAAAAAACTGATTTATATGTATTTATGAATAATCATATTGCAATGTAATATTTAGTTGGAATATTTAGATGTAACCTTATAATCTCCCTTTGGTAGGTATTTTTTGCAGTATTTTAGCCCTAGGGTTCCGCGGAACACACTTTGAGAATGGCTGTACTAACACATGTAAGTTTATGTTTATACACTTTACGTCTACATTATCTATATCAAGTTATAGTAGGTATGCTTCTATAAGAAAGAACACATGGGCGGTACACTGGCGTACCATGAAAAATTCATAACCGTTGTCAAAGATTAAATATCGACAAGACGTTTACTTATATACAAAACAATTGAATACAAGGATTAACACGACATAATAATAATAATAAATCATTTATTGCTTTAAAAGTAGGTATTACAACTTAGCACATACATAATTCAAACTTAGAACAATTGGCGATCTTATCACTAAAAGTAATTTCTTCCATACAACCAATTGTTATAGAAGAAACAGTATTAGTAGCGAATGCGTATGCAAATTAGGATAATAATAATAATAATAAATTATTTATTTAACAAAATCACAAAAAGGCGAACTTAATGCCTTTAAGCATTTTCTGCCAGTTAACCTTTAAGGAGATGTGAGCGGTGATGTTAATAGTACAGAATAATAAAATAATAATAAATACAAATGAATACACAAATAATTATGATACATACATTATTATAACATGGAACACCCGTGAGTGACCTAGTCGCGTTTCGGGATCAGCTTGGAAGTAGCCGGGATAACGAAAGAAGTGTGCCCTGTTAATTTGGACAGAGCACATTCCTCAAGCCGGCATAGTGGAGTCGACTGTTGCACGCGGACATCTGTCTGTGGTAACAGTTGTATATTAAAGGAAATTATTTAAAATTATTTGGCTTATAATTCCCGCTACAACATTCAATAATTTGTCTCGACGCGTTTCGCCACTTCACATGGCATCATCAGGATACGTGAAGTGGCGAAACGCGTCGAGACAAGTTATTGAATATTGTAGCGGGAATTATAAGCCAAATAATTTTAAACAATTTCCTTTAATATGGTTTCCGCAAAGTAACGCCTGAAACAACTAATTACAGTTGTATATGCTCATGGATAGCACTCTAGCTTAACATGAGCTAATATAAAAAAAAATTAGTTCATAAATAATATTTAAAGGAATTTAAATATTGTTTTTGTAGTAGTAATTTTTAAATTTACCCATAAAGTTGACTTTACCAATTATATTAAATGGTGTCGTGTCTATATTTTTTTACTCTTTGACACATCTTGGCTTCGACGGGATGTAATATGTCTGCGCACTGCCATTTCGTATATTTGGATGCTCCAACACGAGTGTTGGACCCTATTCTTAATTAAGAAAACAATCCTCGGTCGGTTTAAGTAAGTCAAAATTCTTTGCTTAATCTAATACTATATTATTTACTGAAGATTTCGTTTAATTCATTGTTTAGTTTTGAATTTAGTGTCGAGTGTACCTAATAGAATGTAATGAGAGCTTAATACGATTTTAAAATAAATTGAAACGTATTTCCTTTACTCAATAGACGAGTAATTTAGTGATTCTTGTGAAAATTTGTGACTTGGTGTCTCTTAAATAGTGGATCAAATGAAAACTGGAGACAGAAGGGGTCACGCCCTACTTAAAAAACATATTTAAGTATTAATAAAAAATAATGGGCAATTTTTATTTTTCTAATAATATTCCAATTGGGTAATATACATTTCACTGAATTATTTTTATGTAAAGACATTATTGAGCTTTAGATTTTTGTTTTGAATTTCCACTACTCACGGGATACTATGTATGTATAATCCCTACTAATATTATAAACGTGAATGTGAGTTTGTTTGTTACATTTCCACGCAACAACTTAACTACTTAACTGATCATCATGAAACTTTGTACACATATTTTTGGAGGTACTAGAAGTAACATAGGATACTTTTTATTTAAAAAAATAATTATTTTTTACTATAGTTTCCAACTGACTATAGTTTCAGCTGTTTGGAATCATATTGATTCATTTCTATTGAAATGATCTCTGATACTTATTTAATGACTTAAATGCGAGCGAAGCCGCGGGTAAAAGCTAGTTAATTATGTTGCTGTGCCCTGACATATAATTGTAATGACATCTCTAAAATTAAATGTAATATCCAATAAATTTAAATTTAGTCTATACAAGAATAAGATCCCAGGTCCGTATGAAACATTTCAAATCTGTTACATTATCAGTACGTCGAGTCGAGTTATGATATGTGTTTGGGAATATACATCGTCGTTGGTTACTATTGCTGTGATTTTCTTTGGAATTATACGAAAAATACTCACGTCTTTTATCTGTACTGTAGGAAAAATAGTCGTACAATTATTAAGTACTAGTTGCTTACTGCTCACAAGTTTTGAACGTCACGTGGTTTTCGATATTTCGTGATTTCGCTTTTATATAGTACTAGCTGTTGCCCGCGGCTTCGCTCCCGTTAAGAAGTATTATTATTAATTAGGTATAGTTTTAGCGGCTTTATTTTTGTTTAGCGTGTGTAAAAACTTCTTCATCACAGTAACTCCAATCTTTAATTTCAGTTCAATCCGTCGAAAATCTAATAAGATTTATACAAACTTTCATCCCCTATTTTATCCCCTTAGGGGTGGAATTGATCAAAATCCTTTCTTAGCGGATGCCTATGTCATAACATCTACCTGCATGCCAAATTTCAGCCCGATCCGTACAGTGGTTTGGGCTGTGCGTTGATAGATCACTAAGTCAGTCAGTCAGTCACCTTTGAGTTTTATATAGATAGATTCAATATGCTATCGCGACATTTTTTGTAGATATTGATATGTTCTTTAATATTGTAGAACATTTTTTTGTTCTATCATCAATCGTTTTTGCAGCGCATTTTATGGCAATATTTGGCAACCTTGGGTTACATTATTGTAATTTTAGTAAAGATCATTATTTTTTCCTGTAATTTATATAGCCTATATTGATCAGTGATATTGTAGCATTCAAATAGTGAAAGAATTTTTGAAATCGGTCCAGTAGTTTTTGAGTCAATTTGTTACAAACATACAAATTTTTCCTCTTTATAATATTAGTTTAGATGGCTTAGTAAGTTGAGTGTTCGAACGAAACTTGGTTTTCTGTTTTGTAGTGATTGGTAGGAATTTAAAAATAGTATACAATGCATTTCTTCCAATTCTAAGTAATAAAGATATTAATACCCAAATATGTATCAAATATATACCAAAAACAATAGACACCCATTTAAAAGCTTTTTTTTACCAATAAAAAGACTAACGTACTTCACAAAAGCTCTTGACAAAGCTATTCATGGTTTACTTTAAAGTTACAACAAGAAAAAAAAGGGGAGACAGTAAAAGGCGGGAAGATGTTTTTTCTTGAAGAAGACAGGGAAGAAGATTAATGTAGCCGCCCTGCGACGTTGAACAGGTGTCGCGATCATGCCTCGGGGTATATTGGACAAGCGACAGCGATTCTTGCTTCAGATTTATAACGGCGAGAAAGAACCAGTGGGCTTATCACGAATTTTAGTCTGGCTTTCGAACTGAGTTCGCTTCAAGCGATTTGTATGGACATTTGAGCAGCGCCACCGCGTGCGGATTTGGAACTACAATATTTTAGATACTTTTTGTTAATTTTCGAACGTCTCGATCTTTCGTTCATTTGATAGATTGCTGGTGCTCGTTAGTCGTTAGTAAAAATTCATGATCCCGATTGCTAACGGATCCGTTTTACTTGTGAGAGCTCGATTCGAAAGCCAGACTAAATTCGTGAAAAGCCCACAGAATACTTCTATACTAATCTTCTTTTTTACACAGAGGTTATAAAATTGACAAAGTTGATAGTGGAAGTGGAAACGTCAATGCTTGATATAGACATAATTTAATAATATTAGTTCCATTATTTTCCGTGTAGTGTCGCTTTTTGTCAATACTTTGAAAAATAACTGGGTATAACGATCTATCTACATAACGCACACATGTTTTCTCTAGCCGGCATAGCGGAAGTGAGTGCTGTTACAAACCTGGTTAGATACCTCACACTAGTTTAACATCAGTTCGTCGGAAAGTCGATCGCCTCACTTGTGTTAGATGGCGTTGGTTGATTTCTGTCACGATGTAAAAAGCGTGTTTTTTGAGATACAGCCCAGTAGCTCCTTTGAGCCTAAACTATTATTGTTCGATCCTGGTTCGCTCTGTTCGGTGTGGGGCAGCCGCGAGCTGGAGTCGTGTCTTAATCTGGCGCCAATTTGGCCCACACCGCGCATCAGCGCAGCCCGTTCTGCGCGCGAACTTCAAATCTAGTTGGTCGCGCCTCAACGCAAAATCGAGTTGGCCGCGCTTTGTGTCAGGAAGATCGTTTGTGTCATTGTCACGTCGTAATAGGAAAAACCAATTAAGAAAAAATCATAGAAAGCAAGTACTGTTTTGTGTGGTGCCTTTTACGTGCTGGAGGAGATTTGATAAAGGTGAGTGGTTGTTCTCACATTGAACAGGAGTGACGGGAAAAGAGCATAAGGTCCTTCGAATCAGCGTGAATCTTAAATCAAAACTTGTGTCACGTTTGGCACATTTATTTGGCCTTCGGAGCCGGATTTCATGTAATTAAATCCTTTTCTTTACCTATCCTATATAGTTATTACATTCCTTTTTCATTATTTCTAAATTTCCTTTATCTAAACTTAGATTTGTATAACCTCAAAACGAGACAGTTTTGTTTCTCAAAATGTCACGTCAAAAAGTGAGTAGCGAGTCTATCAGTGAATTGGAAATTAAATTTAAAACATTAACCTTGAAAAAGGAGTATATTTTTGGTAAATTGCAAAGAATCTATAATCTGTCACAAACTGTTGAGAACAATGAATCTGTTAGGGAACGTTTCTTGATACAGTATTCTGAGTTAGAAAATATGCGTAAAGAGTTTGAAAATATTGTCATGAGTCTTATTTCTATTGAGTTGGAGTTAGAACCGAAGTCACAGCCGTCGACCTCAGCGTTAGATAGTTTCGACGAGCTATTGTATGACTGCAAATTAACGGCGTCAAAGATTAAAATAGATCAAGATGCGGATGTCAAAAATGTTAGAACAAATTTGTATGATACAAATTCAGTGCGTCCTTCCTTACCTAAAATATCTTTATTCGAGTTCGATGGTGAAATTGAGAACTGGCCGACTTTTTATGACACGTTCGTTTCGTTGGTTCATAAAAGGAACTTCGAAGAAGTCGACAAATTTCACTATTTACTTTCATGTGTTAGAGGTCCCGCTTTAAATCTTGTTAAAAGTTTGCCTATCACGGCCGCTAATTATAGTCTTGTCTGGAAAAGCTTGTTAGAAAAGTATCAGGACGAGAGGGCGCTGATAGGTAGATATTTAAATAAATTATTAAATTTCACGCAATTAAATAAAAGTAATATTTCTAATTTAACGTCGTTTATTGAAACATTTGATCAGTCTTATAAAGCCATTCAAGCATTAAATGTACCGAATTTAGAAGATTATTTATTTTGTCATATAGCGTTACGTGGACTCGATAATCACACAAAGCAACTTTTTGAAGAAGGAATAACAGGCCCGAAATTATATCGAGATATCACTTCAATCATTATAAATTTTAGACTTTTTAAATATTGTTTTTCTAGCGATATATGTAAAATGTATCGAGCAATTTTAATTAGACCTAGCGATAGAATTTATCAGCACATTTTATTTCGTGAGTCAACTGAAGAACCGATAAAAGAATATGAATTGAAAACGGTGACTTACGGTCTTAGCTGTTCGCCATATTTAGCAATAAGAACTTTACTACAATTAGCCAGCGATGAAGGCGAACGTTTCCCTTCCGCTGCGCGTGTCATTCGAGAAGATCTATATGGATGACGTGTTGTGGTCTTGTGAGACGTTCTCACAGGCCGTGGAATTACAGAACCAACTAATTGATTTATTAAAGTGTGGAGGTTTTATATTAAAAAAGTGGTCAAGTAATTGTGTTGATCTGCTAGAGCGTGTACCATCAGATTATCGCGTAGATCCGATAGCATTTGAAAGCGATAATAGTGACTTTTCAATTAAAATATTAGGACTGCAGTGGGCACCTTCATGTGATGAATTTAATTTTTTCGTTAATAAAACTGATTCCGTAACAACTAAACGATCAGTTTTGAAATTATTAGCTTCCATTTATGACCCCGTGGGTTTTATTGCTCCCTGTACGTTCGTTGCTAAGTGTATTATGCAGGACCTGTGGAAACTTGGCGTCGGTTGGGATGAAAAGCTACCTCCTGATATATGTGACCGTTGGCTCAGTTTCATCGAGGAACTACCACGATTGTCGGAACTTCACATTGAGAGACACGCGGTGTTAGAGTGTCACTAGTTGCGAGTTGGTAGGCTTTTGCGATGCTTCAAGTCGGGGATACGCGGCTTGTATATACATCAGGAGTTGTGATGACCAGGGCGCAGTGAAGATTCGCCTGCTAATCGCTAAATCAAAAGTCGCGCCGGTCAAACCTGTAACTATTCCACGTCTTGAATTGATGGCTGCAGTATTACTTAGCAAGTTAATGAAATTTATTAAAACAACTTTAACTCGAATAAAATTAAATAAAATTATCGCGCTCACTGATTCTACAATAGTTTTATCTTGGCTACAAACCGAAGCATATAAACTTAAAACTTTCGTTAGCAACCGTGTTGCTCAAATTATTGATATTATTCCGCCAAGCAATTGGTATCATATTAGTAGTGAAAATAATCTAGCTGATATCGGCTCGCGTGGAGCGTCTCCCGCTCAGCTGATTCAGTTTGGTCAGCTGTTTCAGCATTGACAGTTAAAAGTAATTCTGAAATTCCTGAATTAAAATTAAATAATAATACGTTTAATCTTTTAGTACAATCTGATGAATCATTAGTGGAATATTGCGAAAATATATTTAATAAATTCTCTTCATTTTCTAAATTACAACGATCGTTTGCATCTTAAGGTCGGAGATTTGGTGTTGGTTAAAAATGATCAAACCACTTCATGTAACTGGCCACTCGCTAGAGTTGTAAAAATTCATCCTGGTAAAGACGGTATCGTCCGTTGTGTTACCATTCGAACTCAGAAAAGCATGGTTCAAAGACCAGTTAATAAACTTAGTCCTTTACCTTATAATAATTAATTTTTATTCTATTATTTGCATTATCTTATTATTATTAAGTTTATTATAAGGTCTAGATTTAATTTTTAAAGTTAATGTTTTTCTCTTCTTAAAGACTTGTCATATATTTTGTTTGTTGAGCTCGTAGCCCATATACATATATCTAAGTCTAAATCTTTTTTATTTCCTCTCTTTTTTAAATTCCTTATGTAAGAAACCATCACGCTGGTTTCGGTGGGGGGAATGTTCGATCCTGGTTCGCTCTGTTCGGTGTAGGGCAGCCGCGAGCTGGAGTCGTGTCTTAATCTGGCGCCAATTTGGCCCACACCGCGCATCAGCGCAGCCCGTTCTGCGCGCGAACTTCAAATCTAGTTGGTCGCGCCTCAACGCAAAATCTAGTTGGCCGCGCCTTGTCGCAGGAAGATCGTATGTGTCATTGTCACGGCGTAATAAGAAAAAAAAACAAATTAAGAGAAAACCCAGTGAAAGCAAATACTGTTTGGTGTGGTGCCTTTTACGTGCTGGAGGCAATCCAGGAAGACCAAAGTTACTAAGGAAGAAATATCACATCCTTTGCAAGTATGTACAGGCATTATTTACTTCTATCACTCCGATAAATGCACCGTTTAATACCAAAAGCAAATTAACTCTAGAGTTCTTAATGAGTGGCGAGCAATGTTCTTGAACTGAAATGATTTGCAGAGGTTCATGTTGTGGTCGCGACGTTCTGATATATGTGTGTCAAAAATTATATGTGTGTAGTAAGTGTGGGTAGTCATATATCCCAGTGTTTATGTATGTTCTAAATTTAAATTTATGTTTGAGTTGTTCAGTGGGCTTATCACGAATTTAGTCTGGCTTTCGAACCGAGTTCGTTTCAAGCGATTTGTATGGAAATTTGAGCAGCGCCACCGCGTGCGGATTTGGAACTATAATATTTTAGATACTTTTTGTTAATTTTCGAACGTCTCGATCTTTCGTTCATTTGATAGATTGCTGGTGCTCGTTAGTCGTTAGTAAAAATTCATGATCCCGATTGCTAACGGATCCGTTTTACTTATGACGGCTCGATTCGAAAGCCAGACTAAATTCGTAATAAGTCCACTGGTCCTGATGCCAATAGTGTGTTCGTGTTTGTAAATTTCTTTAATGCTTATTACAGGATATCTCAAACAAGAAAGAGGAGGCGATCGACTCGCTCAGGTCGTTTATGGATTCGCGCGACTTCGGTCTCGATACGAGTGGCTACGGGCTGGGCATCGGTCTGGGTATTAGGGCCGCGATACCCAAAATGCCCAGCTTCAGGAAGAAGAGGAAGATACCCTCGCCTGTTGTCATGGATGAGGACTCTTCTAAACGATTTAGCGATCAGGTTAGTATTGTATACTTCTTTTGTTGGAATATTACCTGTAGGAGGTCTGAGGTGAGACAGGGGGCTACTCAGAGATATCCGAAGTGTCGTGATACGGTCTCTGAAGCTTACGTGAATTTTGACATATAAGCTCGTAAAATAAGCCCTGAGTATCTATCTGACGTGATGTCACTGTCAAATACGTAATTTCGTGATTAATTTTTTTCTTGCAGGAGGAAATGGTTCTTAATTCCGATGAAGAGAAGGAGGTGCCTAGCAGTCCTAGAAACAGAAGAACTGGGTCTTATTTGTCTAGAAATATAAGAAGGAATTCTAGCAGTTCTGCAA
>JAPWLS010000827.1:0-26105 GCA_028551675.1 Tineola bisselliella
AATCCACATACCTATTTTAAAAATACATTATACATTGTTTTTCTGTGAAGGTATTGGTTAAAAATTTCGAGTAAAAAAGCGATATTTCGATAGCGTTGCAGACAGGTACTAATTTCGATTCGTAATCGAAATTAATATTTATTTTAATGTCTATATAAAAACTTGTCCTGGCTCAATAGACACAGGACTAGGTCTATCTATTTATTTAATATTATTATTATTTTTAAGGCTCTATTAGTGTTACTTTACAAAGCCTCCTTACCTCTCCTGAAGACGGCGGAATGTGATCATCCCTTACTAATAATATAAATGTGAAAGTGCGTTTGTTTGTTACCTTTTCACGCAACAACTACTTAACCGATCATCATGAAACTTTGTACACATATTTTTGGAGGTACTAGAAGTAACATAGGACTTTTTTTTATTTTAAAAAAAATATTTTTTATTATAGTTTCCAATTGACTATAGTTTCAGCTGTTTGGATTTTTTTCTATATTTATTTTTGTTTCCGTCTGTCATTTTTATATCGATATGCAGTAAAAAAACTATTTGAATTTAGGTTAGGTGTCATTATTGTGGTTAGATACCACTTTATTACAGAAGTGTGATAAGCATTGTCTGTTAACTGAAACATCTGTTAACCTATTTAAACTTCATAGTATGTACTTTACAGACGTAGACGCGGGCAACAGCTAGTATGAAGTAATTGTCGAAATTTTTTTACTTTTATTTCATATAAAATATTTATTTAAACCAACTACCATTCATATGTTTGTTGTCCAAAGACTTTGTTCAAGTCAACCGCGTATACTACTTTTGAAAGTAAGTTTGCTGAGTTAGTTTAGCCCTTACGCGTATAGATTTAAGATTAATACTAATTAAATGTATAATTTTACGTGTGGTTGATCACTAGCTGTGTGTTTATTTGTCCTATCTAGTAAAGATATTGTTCGTACGAGTTTAAATTAAAAAATAAAACTAAAGATTACATTATAAATATAAGGAGATAAAAAACAATTAATTATTTGACAATATAATACAGTAATACCCCGCTTTACACGACCCCGTTATGCGCGGTTTCACTATAACGCGAAATTCAAATTTATTATTAAATTACGCGAAAGAGTGCGTATAAACATAATGTAGTCATCAACCTCTCTATGGTCGCGGGAATTTCAGTTAACGCGATTTTTTCCGGAACGTATCCCTCGCGTAAAGCGGGGCATTACTGTACTATTACTATATTACTATAAGTATAAAACTACTTAAATTCAACTTTTATTTTTGAGGTTAAAAATTGTTACGACTCAGAATGGGTCAAGTTGGTACTAATCCGATGTTTGGGTTGATTGTTTAAGTTATTGCCCGTGTTTCTATACATAATATATAAACAGAATCCTAAGTTTTGTCTAATGAACGCCCCGACTATTCTCCCCCTCCCCCCTCTCCTTCCCACCCCTTCCCTCCCTCCCTCTTCTTTTTTACATATTAAAATTAATATCGTAGACATAATAATCTACATAAGGATCTACAAAATTAACAGGAGATCGATTAAAAGTTGTCATTGTGCATAGTTTGTTTTCTGTAGATTTTTCGTTGTTGTAATGAGTATATCAGAAACCATTTTCATGAGATGAAGAATTATATTTTGAAGTTATTTCAAGAAAAAAAAACCAAAACAATTCTGACTAATATACGAAAGTTTGTATTGGGAGTTTTGAACCTCTGAAAAAATACTTTAGGACGTTCATCTGTCATATCTTTACACAATCACAGCTAAGTGCCCAAAAGTATTTTATTTAAAGTAAAAATTGACAATTTTTTATGATATATTCAATTGTTATTTTACAAACATTTACAATTTTGTGAAATGAAAATGAAATGACGTCACCACCACGATGTCGACGCATAAGTAAACACTACTTCCGGTATCATACACCCCAATTCTACATCCACCAACTGAATAAGCCACTTGGCCAGTATTGTGTGACTGATCAATGATAAAAAATGAATTAATTGCAAATAAAAATGACGATGTGATTGCACAGTGGTTACAATAATAAATGTTATATTCATAACATATACATATGTATTTATTTATTTATTTATAAAGCCTACCTACAATATTACATTAAAACTACATATTATAAAAAGGACTACTATTATATAAACTAAATGAAATTTTAATTATAGGATAGGACGGCATGCTCGAGGTGATAAAGGGATAGATACTACACTTCTAATAAAATTACAAAAATACATAAAAATAAAAAACAAGAACCAAATAGATGTAATGAAGAGGGGAGAGAAAAAAAAGAATCACAAATATAAAAAACAAAATTAAAATATGTAGGTAGGTATATATAATAATGTAGGTATATATATGTATATGTGAATTAGTAACATAATTTTATTACAAATTTATTTATAGACCGTATAATGCCGTAAATCAATCACATTCTAACAAAAACAAGGAAGCACTTGGAACACTAAACTATCGATAACTTTTATTGCTTTTAAACAATTATCGATATTTTTATTGCAACCTGACCGTACTCCTGGTGTAGCTAGAATGCGGTCTATGAGACCAAGGTTCGTTTCGTATTTAAAATAAACGCTCAAGTCATGAGCAATTTTAGTGATATTTGTTTCGAAATTTCGTGCTTTAGATATGTAGCGGTATATTCTACAGGCCGAAAATACTTATTTAAGAAGATTTGGGGTTTTGACGTTTATTCTGTCAGTGTCATCTTTCTTGTTTTCTTCTGATTTTTTTATTACCACAATACATTGTGATAATTATATTTTTAATCCATTTTAATCAGCAATATTATTTCACATAAGTTTCTCTAAAGATTCTACACTCAAGTAATGATTAAAGATCAAACTACGCTCGAGTAATATTTATGAATACAGGCCTGAAATGGCCGACGTTTTATACTCGAGTATGTTTAAATACAACTTACAATATGATCCAAATGTATAATAATATATCGAAAAATATATTTAAAAAAATATAGATCATGTACCTAGAAGCTATGATAGACGAGTTTCTTGTGGTATTCTTCTCGTCATACGCCTTTCCGAAGTCATTGTAGAGTCTAACGATGAGCAAGTACACGCCTTTAGTGCCTATGCTAATAAACTATTTTCATTTCATTTCAGAAAGTGACCGGTTGACTAATTCCATAAAATTGAGAAATGCTATGATTTTCTTATAATTCTCTTTATAATAGGTATAAATTTAAATGAGGTTTTTGTCTAACAGTATATAAAATTAATAGTCAAAAAATAATCATCAGTTATGTTTCATACAATAAAAATGTGATCGGTGAAGTTAATCAATTTGTGCAATACGCCTAAAGTAATTTAATTAATTTAAGACTTTTTGATTACTTTAACGCGTAGAATCTTTTAAATTAATTAAAGATATTAAATACTAGTAATTAATAAGTGAAAGATTAACTAGGTGTTATTATACAATTAAACAGTTTCGTATATTTTCCCACTGTCAAAATCACTGACCCATGTCGCATTGTGCTATATTTAGGGCTACCATTAACTGCGAACTAGTTAATGCTATTTTATTCATATGATTTTTCATCTCAATTTCCACTGTCGTCTCCGGAGCGATCCTTAGGTGTTGGTCTATTGTATTAGTCGATTCTTCCTTTGATTGCATTGAAATGGTGATGATGCACGATTTATTTGTCGGCGGTGATGCGTTCACGTAGTTGTTCCTAGTTACACTGACTGTCGCCGAGAGGGCGCTGCCATCGGGACGAAACGTGAGGGGAACAGGAATGTTGCCAGCAAGCAAAAATAAACAATAAATAGAGGAAAAAATTATCTATGAATTTGGTACGAAACAGTGTTGTTTCCAACATCAGTTCACAGATGTCGCTATCTAAAATATAACACACATTTCAACCTAGTTAGAAACCCGAATTATTCTTAACAAATATAGTAGGTACGTGAACTTTCTCTAGCAACTAACGAATGGTAGCTTTATAATGAACGGTGGCGGTTCCTGGTTCTGACCCGGGTATTGTTCTGTATAGGAAATTCTCAGGAGCAAATTATATATTGATGTAAGCTTTTCCATGTATTTAAATATTTAAAAAAAAAGAATTTCTATTTTATTATCTTGTACGCAGTCAGTCAGTCGGTAGGTACAGTCAGCGTTAAAAATTATCGGAATTCAATTTTTAAAAAAGGAATCAATTGTTTCTAAGAAGAAATATTTTAAAACTTGTAATATTTTGAATAAGGATAAAACAATTGAAGAAAGCCCTAAAGTAATCAAATAATATTTAATAACTAAATCAAATTATGACGTGGCGCGAATAATAGGGTAAATCGAGTCGAATTCGAAAACCGAGTTGCTTCGTGAACAGCCTCTACGTCAGGTCCAGTCTCCACATAGGCGTGTACAACTCATCCGGACGAGTTAACATAACAATTAACCGACTCGACCGCAAGCAATTAAATCTAACTTTATTTATCAAACACAATATGCTGGTACACAACTTTTCCTGGAAATTGAAGTTTGGACTGTCTGTTGTCAAAGGCCTTTGTTTTACTTCAATTAGAAGTTAGAATAGCAGCGAGACTAGGCATCTGGTTGCCATGGTAACGGAGAGTTACGAAGATACCCAGAGTCTTGTTAATATAAAGCTAACACAAAATGTATTTGTCAAGGAAGATTGTAAAAACAAGGAGACTCTTGGAACTTGGGCGACAAATTAGTCATTAGCCAACTGTCATACATCTTTTAGCCGTTGAATGTTTGAATGAAGTAGCGGTTGGAAGCGGGGTGCGGGAAGCACGGGGGGGGGGGGGATGGATAAATGCAATATCTAAAGAAATAAAGGCTTTTTTATATGAGGGTTTACGTGTGATATTAGGTCACTAATAAAGGCTCGAATAAAAAACCTTAACTAAGTAAAAATATGGTGGTACGAAATACCTTATTGCAGCGGTTCTCAAACTTTTTTGGCGAAGAAAAAAGCCTTAATATAATTATAAAAAAATGATTTGTATGTATTTATGAATAATCATATTGCAATGTAATATTTAGTTGGAATATTTAGATGTAACCTTATAATCTCCCTTTGGTAGGTATTTTTTGCAGTATTTTAGCCCTAGGGTTCCGCGGAACACCACATTGAGAATGGCTGCTTTATTGGGAATAAATTATGGCAGGTCATTAGTAAATTAGTGTTGTACTAAACGGTAATATTGCGTAAAGATTCTTTCCAGGTAACATTTAAAAAGGGCTACGTCACTATATTAATAAATTTATGAGCTATTTTGTTCTACATCTGAACCATTAATGGTAGGGTGACATTGCTTTTATTGTTGTCCTTCTTTTCTATACTAATATAATAAAGAGGAAACATTTGATTGTTTGTTTGTATTTATTGAAACTACTGGACCGATTTGAAAAATTCTTTTACCATTAGAATCGTACATTATCCCTGATTAACATAGGCTATAGAATATTTCCGAAAACTGCTTGACGTACAAAGATGAAATTTGGCAGGGTATTTTTATAGTTAGTAGATAGCTAAGAACAGATTTTGCGACAGATGTGCGATAGGCATTCTCTGTTGACTGAAATATGAAACATCATTAAACTTCATAATACTTTATATCTTCATTATTATGCAGGCGTAGTCGCGGGCAACTGCTAGTATATAATAATAATATTATTATATGTTTATTTTTTATTTCACTACAGTTTTCTATACTAACAAATGCTCAGTATAACGTGTCTTTTTAAAGGTATTACAATATAAAGAATACACAATAATAATAATAAAAACAATAATAATAATATAGTTCAATCAAAAATGTTGTATCATCAAATCATCATTAAAATTTCGCATAATCAGAATCTACTGTGATTTAGAAAACACATATGACGAGAAAAAATTAATAGACACTCGCCAGTCATAGCCTGTACAATATATAATGATAGTATAAGTATGTACATTTTTTAGTTTATATATAAGTTCACGAATTTAGTCTGGCTTTCGAATCGAGCTGTCACAAGTAAAACGGATCCTTTAGCAATCGGGATCATGAATTTTTACTAACGACCAACGAGCACCAGCAATCTATCAAATGAACGAAAGATCGAGACGTTCGAAAATTAACAAAAAGTATCTAAAATATTGTAGTTCCAAATCCGCACGCGGTGGCGCTGCTCAAATTTCTATACAAATCGCTTGAAGCGAACTCGGTTCGAAAGCCAGACTAAAATTCGTGATAAGCCCACAGTTAATTTATATACGTGACAGAGTGGTTAACACGTTCCTACGCAAGCCATTACATCGAAAAGAATGGGGAGCCGCTTCCATGTACAGCAAACATAATGAAGCATACAAAAAGGACCTTTTTTCTTTCAATATTTTGCGCTGGAAAAAGGAATAATTAATGAATGAATCATGGTAACCCTACTCATTAATTAATGACTCATTTTGTGGATTTTCCTTGTAGAAGGGAAAATCACGTAAAAATCGGTGGCGTTCCTAGTACGCCTACGTAGGTCGATGTAATATTTTGTTGTTTCAGGCGTTACTTTGCGGAAATCCATATTAAAGGAAATTATTTAAAATTATTTTGCTTATAATTCCCGCTACAATATTCAGTAATTTGTCTCGACGCGTTTCGCCACGTGAAGTGGCGAAACGCGTCGAGACAAGTTATTGAATATTGTAGCGGGAATTATAAGCAAAATAATTTTAAATAATTTCCTTTGATGTAATATTTGTCTTCTCAAGTTGGTATGTTTTATAGTTGGTGATTGTTGTGTTGTATTTGCTTGTTATATAAGAAAGGACACATAATATTGTTATAACATAACATTCTTATTCATAGGAATAAATAAAATATTAAAATATATTATAGTTACATTTAATATTTATTTATTTATCCATTTATGAATAATATTAATTAATATATAGTTTTCGATGGTCCCACACTAGGCATTGCCTGTCACGTGAGACCCACCAATTACAAAACCTTTAATTATAAACATTACTACTAAAAATATTTGTGAATTTATTTATTTATTTTTGTAATGTCTTTGTAAGCTTTAGTTGGTTGTGGGGGTAGAATGGCATCAGGGTCTCATGAACTTCCCTATAGCTCCAGGCAAGAAGAATCTCGGCAACCTTTGCTTTCATCAATCTGGTTGGGATACTACTGGTGTCCAGAAATTTTACCAATTTATTATTTATTTTATTGTATAAAAAGGGTCCAAGAAAACTGTTAAACCGACGAGCAAATACCGAATTAATAATTAATTAATATATTATAACATTTTATAAAGCATACTGTCAAATTATATATACTTTTCTTAATAAAGTACTCAAAATTCTGACAAATTAAGTGAACGGTGGAGGAGGTCAAAAAACCTTGACCTTAAACCTTTAACAGGTTGTATCATGACAAGAACACAAAAACATATAACATCTAGTCCCGAAACAAATTTCTACATTTATATCACATTCGCTTCGATAGTAACAGTCTGACACGTTTACCACTCCGCCACAAAGACAATTATAAGTCCTAGGATATGAACGCCACTGTACAACTGCGTTTGCTTACCTCAATACGTTTTTGATTAGGAAATAGTGTCTATTAAAACAATGGAAACAAACCTTTGTTAGCGTCGCAGTAATAAATTGGGTTAGGCAGAGCTCTTGGAATTTTTACAGACCATCGTCAATTGTTTTATTACTTTGGAGCAAGTAGACGTTCCAGGGGGGCTACTCAGGCATATCCGAAGTTTCGTGATACGGCTGTCACTTCTATAGTTTATGTGAATTTTGACACATAAGTACGTAAAAAGTCCTGTCAAATGTCCGTAGAATAAGCATTGTGTGGCCTATCCGTCGCGTCGTGACGTCGCTGTCAAATCCGTAATTTCTGGGCTAATGACATCATCAGTCTGCCTACCACTATTTATGTGCCTATACTTCGACGATTTCTCCTATAAAAATATTATTAATTGTTAGAGCAAAAAATAAAGACGTGTGTTCCCCTAATTTCTTTAAAGTGAGGGTGTAGCAACAGTCTGTTTATATTTTAATGTATTATTGCAGTCCGCAGCCGGCGTGGCAGGTGTACCCAATTGAAAGACCTTTCGTCTTACACTCGCAGACAAAATTAACTGAACAAACGGCATTATTTGTTTAGCTCCAGATATTATTTATATATTTTTTATATATTTTTCTATTCTTTTATTATTGTGTTTATATTTCTATATGTGTATTTACTTATTTTTATCTTCTTATTTATTTTATATCTTTATATTATTATTATGTGTATGTGTGATCACACTCGCAGACAAAATTAACTGAACAAACTGCATTATTTGTTTAGCTCCAGATATTATTTATGTATTTTTTTAAATATTTTTTGTTCTTTTATTATTGTGTTTAAATTTCTATATGTGTATTTATTTATTTTTATCTGCTTATTTGTTTTATATCTGCATCTATTCCTTCCGAATTCAATCTCTATGCTGGTCCTAAAGGTGAACTGGTAGACAATGCCCAAGGGCACGACACAAGGGGGCTACTCAGGCATATCCGAAGTTTCGTGATACGGCCGTCACCTCTGTAGCTTACGTGAATTTTGACATATTAAAAAGTCATGTCAAATATCCGTAAAATAAGCATTGAGTGGAATGTCGGTCGTGACATCGCTGTCAAATCCGTAATTTAGTGAATGGTTACAGACCCGTAAGTGTTCTTGAGAAAGAAACGTCCGTATTGTGGTTTAAAGTTCGTATGCCTGAGTAGCCTCCCAGGTCATTTGACCATATTGATCTATCATATTGGTAACGTATCTTATTTCTATATTATCTACACGTAGGTCGGCTAATAATTATTTTCCATAAGCGACGAACATACAATTAATTTAAGTTGCGTGCTAATAATTTTGTTCACAAGTGTAAACCGTCACCTGTTACCCTTGTCTTGTGTTTTGTATGTGTGTGTAGCACGTGTTGTCACCGACTTTTGGAGGTAGGTTTATTTAAGAATTAATAAATAACGCGAGCCAGTTCCTATGTAGTCACTCGACTTGAGTATTGTCTTCAAATGATGTCTTCTATGACTTCTTGATAGAGGGCGCTGGCGTGAAATATATATTTAGGTACAGATATCAATGGTCTTTCTTTCTGTCTACTACTCTTTAAAAGGTAAACGAATATCTCAATTTTACAGAACAATTTAAAGTTGTCATTTTATTATTATAATTAGTTTATTTATGTGTTATTATTATTTTTAATTTATATTCGTTGACCGGGTGTCACATTTGACACTGAATAATATATGACATCTGAAATAATTGTGGCATGCAATAAAGACATTTGAATTTGAATTTGAACTTGAACCATTTACATGAGATGGAAAATTATATTATGAACCTACTTAAACAAGAAAAAAAATTGCCAAAATGTTAGTTTCGACTATGCTAATATGAACCAGCGATTAATTTCAGCAGTTTCAGCTGAAAATTTTATTGCAGTGTAAATGTAAATATATCATGGGAAGAAAACCTCCAGAGTGTTATTAACAGTATTTGTTTTCCCATTAATCATCATAAATATAGAGGCTTTGACCGCAGTAAAGCCTGGTACAAGGGATCTATAAATTCGCTACAGTTAGACCGGTTTTAGTGTTTAGTAAATATACTAAGTTTCAAATAATGTTTAGAACTTAAAAAAAATTAACAAAGAAATTACACTCTAAATTAGGCTACAAATGACAATCAGTAAAAACAAATGCTATCTAGTACTTAACCCTTTCCACTCCAATGTCGAGTGACACTCGACATAGTGTAATACTTCTTTTTGCGGACAATTTAAATAAAAAGAGATTTTTAAAAGGGATTATAAAGATTAGAATTAAGAATTATAGTATAGTATCCTGTAATTACTCATAAAATAAAGTTTATCATATAAGAAAAACCCCCTAAAAGTTAAAAAACGCAATTTTAGCGTGGAGCTGATGGAATAAAAAGAAAAAGGCTTGGAGTGGAAAGGGTTAACACTAGAACTACCGGTCAATATGACCGAAAGACTTGTGCTTGCAAAGTATTAAATATAATTCAATAAATTTATTATAGAATTGTAAAAAATAGAATCGGTTACAAAAAATAATGAGTAAGGTTTTACATAAAAGTTTTGTGAAGAATTTTTGAAACCGGTTGGTAGTTTTAATACTTAATATTATTATATCTATTGTTGAAGTGAACAAGACACTATTACAGTTGCTGCGTTTTGTATTATTAAGTACTAGCTTTTACCCGCGGCTTCGCTCGCATTTAAGTCATTAAATAAGTATCAGAGATCAATTTGGAATCAATATGATACTGAAACTATAGTAAAAAATATTTTTTTTAAAATAAAAAGTATCCTGTGTTACTTGTTGTACCTCCAAAAATCTGTGTGCAAAGTTACATGATGATCGGTTAAGTAGTTGTTGCGTGAAAACGTAAGAAACAAACTCACATTCACATTTATAATATTAGTAGGGATAATTGTATTTTTGATAAGTCTAAGTATTCTAATAAGAATCTAAGAATGATGTAAAAGTATAGCTAATTGTTTCGTCACCACAATGAATGCAAATATATAATAATATATATTGTTAAAAATAGTTGACCTTTATATAGGCATTGAAAAGGCTCGTGTGTACAGGTTTTGCGATTGATAAGACATCATCTCAAGACAGGTTCCTTTTAATCCTGAATAAACTCGAAGATATATCCTAGGCATAATTTGTAAATCATTATCAGAAAAAATCCCTATATCCCTACTAATATTATAAATGTGAATGTGAGTTTGTTTCTTACGTTTTCACGCAACAACTACTTAACCGATCATCTTGAAACTTTGTACACATATTTTTGGAGGTACTAGAAGAAACATAGGATACTTTTTATTTTAAAAAAATGTTATTTTTTACTATAGTTTCCAATTGATTATAGTAAAATATTGAGTACAGTTCTATTGAAATGATCTCTGATACTTATTTAATGACAAATACGAGCGAAGCCGCGGGTAAAAGCTAGTATAAAATAAGTCTATGTAAATGGATCGTTCCAACTTAACACGTCGTTTTGACCCGTTTAAGAAAAAGTTTAGTTAACTTTCTTTAAGAGAATTCTTGCCCTATTTTATGATAATAGCTTTTTATCTGTTTTATGTAAAAATAGATATACAATCGAACCTCGCATAACGAGTATAATTCATTCCGGAGTCTTACTCGTTAAGCGAAACAATCTTATTTAACTAACACAGACTGATGTAGCAATAACACGATTCGGGGATTCCCCTATCAATGTCAGTCGTTAAGCGAGCTATTATTTAATTCATTTTACTCGTAATGCGAGGTTCTACGGTATATCCATGGTAAATCTAGTGTTTTTATTTATTTTATTTATTAACTTTTAGTAAATGGGCTCCAATAGAGCGCTTTTACTCGTCAATACAAATATAAATTTAATAATTATCAATTTGATTTAGCTGCTGTATACTGGCATTGTCCATTTACATACTAATGTCACAATAGTACATAATAAACCTACTATGAAGTGGAAGAATAGCTGCTGTATAGGGGCATTGTCATCCTATTATATTATACCTATGACCAAGCTTTTTTAACTATGACCAAATATATAAATTTAATTCGTGAAATGAAATGAAAAGAAAATCGTTTATTAGCATAGGCGCTAAAGGCGTGCGCTTGCTCATCGTTAGACTCTACAATGGCTTCGGAAAGGCGTATGACGAGAAGAAGGACCACAAGAAACTCGCCAATCGTAGACTGGACATAAAATAATTAACAAAAAAAAAAACTGAATTTTCATTCAGAAAAAAAAGTAAATAACATTACATAAGTCACATACTTAATGTAGCTCAATTTACTTGAGATGGGACGAATTTTCTGGACTAATAGAGACCGGTGTAAAATTTAAACCGTCTATAAATAAACCTTATTAAATTGAAGCTTCTGAGATTAATGTCATTATAGGATAAAGTCTAGACTTCATCTTAAGACCTAGAACGCTTGTCTTAGCACGAGCTATTTTATATTATTATAATACAGTGTGTTTATACAGAGATTTCACAAATAGGTTTTTTTTTTTATATAAATCGAAATAAGCATTCGTCATAGATATATTGTATGCCATTTAAGGCTTAATCAACTATGTACATGTGTCCGAAAAAAATTCATAATTGACATTAGGATTTTTTAAAATAAATATTTACATTTCGATTCCTTTCATTTGGGTGCAGTGGGCTTATCACGAATTTAGTCTGGCTTTCGAATCGAGCTGTCACAAGTAAAACGAATCTGTTAGCAATCGGGATCGTGAATTTTTACTAACGACTAACGAGCACCAGCAATCTATCAAATGAACGAAAGATCGAGACGTTCGAAAATTAACAAAAAGTATCTAAAATATTGTAGCTCCAAATTCGCACGCGGTGGCGCTGCTCAAATTTCCATACAAACCGCTTGAAGCGAACTCGGTTCGAAAGCCAGACTAAAATTCGTGATAAGCCGACAGATAAAGAAACATAAGATCCCTGCTTCGTGATACAGAGGTCCCGTATTCGAATCCATTTTAATTGTAACATTAATTAATAATTATTTATTAATATTATTATTTCGTGTTTGTGTTGTCTTTGTTCTGTACATGCTGTCCTTCCAAGGACTTCGAAATGAAATGAAATGAAAATCGTTTATTAGCATAGGCACTAAAGGCGTGCGCTTGCTCATCGTCAGAATCTATAATGGCTTCGGAAAGACGTATGACGAGAAGAAGACCACAAGAAACTCTTCAATCATAGCCTGTACATGAAATAAATAACAAAAAAACAACTGAATTTTCATTCAGAAAAAAGTAAATAACAATTCATGTCACATAATTCTCAATAATACATAACTCAAAGGAATTAAATTCAGATATTCATATATGTATTTATTTATTTCAATATAACAAATCGAAGCTTGAAGTTGGGATAGCTTAATTATTAATTATACACTATTATTTTTTATAATAACCCCTGTATACATATATAATAATAACTATATATGTACAACACATATTAATAGTATACGTATAAAAAGTATTAAAAAAACGGGTCCCACGCGACGATCAAACTAGTTTAGTCTAACTGATCATTCCCTTAAAGACACGCCTTATAAAACGATGTTATGCTATATAGAACAATAATAATTAATTATTTATTTTTCTAGTAAGTTAAAAATGTTGTACGAAGCATTATTTCATGATTTATTAGCTCTAAATTAAATAATAAAGAATAATTAATTTTTATTGATAAATACTATTCATGCAAAAAGTGAATATTATTTATTTTAAATTTGTTTTAATTTATTAATTTTCTGTGAGCCTTAATATACGTACAAACCTTAAATAAAAAAAAACAAAAAAAAACAATTAATATTAATTAATTACTCTATATAGCATAATATCATCGATTGACCGGTTTATCCGTAGAAAAAGCGGTTGTCGGTTCGATAACCGCAGGTGTACCAACAACTGCATACAAACATAGGTATAAGTGTAAATGCATCTATAGATTTTGATAGGACTTGCATTATTTTAGTGATACGCTTTATGGAAGTAGTAATGATTGGGTTTAAATAGCGGCTTAACAACAGTAAGCCGAATAAAGTATTTTTAATTTGTATATATGCGGTCCATGGTTTATGAATTGTTATTTACTTCTTTTCTGAATTAAAATTCAGTTTTCTTTTTTGTTAATTATTTCATGTACAGGCTATGATTGACGAGTTTCTTGTGGTATTCTTCTCGTTTTACGCCTTTCCGAAGCCATTGTAGAGTCTAACGATTTAGTGTTTATGCTAATAAAAGATTTTCATTTCAGTATATAAGGAAATTTCGTTCTAGTTCCTAATTTAAAAAAATCCCTGGCCCCATACTAGGATACCTTCTAGTATTGATATGAAGACAAAGCCAATATATATCTGAAATAAATATAAATTTCACGTTGTTTCGTTTGTGTCCCGGGAATCAAACCCGGGAATGACCACTGCGTTACGAAGGTTGACATTGGATTCACGTGTAAGCAAACAATAATTTTATATTTTGGTGGTGCGTTCATAAAATAATTGGGATTTAAATAAAGTTAATTTTAAAAAGGACCCTTGCTGACGTCAACAATTTGACTAAATCTGTTTAAAAAAAAACAGGAAAAAGGTCAGAAAAATATTACAAGTCTCCATTTAATTAGTTCATTAATTAAGGGCTTCAATTAGGGAGTATCCTAAAGGCCTCCAAATGAGAGCGGCAGAGTCACGTACAATATTAACTGGACACTGCCAAGTACGCTTCGTCATTTTGGACGGTTTATATTTATTTATATAAAATGATTTTATAGTCAACTAGCTTTTACCCGCGGCTTCGCTCGCATTTAAGTCATTAAACAAGTATCAGAGATTATTTCAATAGAAATGAATCAATATGATTCCAAACAACTGAAACCAGCCATTCTCAAAGTGCCAAAATAAAAAAAGCTAAAATACTACAAAAAATACCTACCAAAGGGAGATTATAAAGTTACATCTAAATATTCCAACTAAATATTACATTGCAATATGATTATTCATAAATACATATAAATCAGTTTTTTATAATTATATTAAGGCTTTTTCCTTCGCCAAAAAAGTTTAGTTTGAGAACCGCTGGCTGAAACTATAGTCAGTTGGAAACGATAGTAAAAAATAATATTTCTTTAAAATAAAAAGTCTATGTCACTTTTAGTACCTCCAAAAATATGTGTACAAAATTTCATGATGATCGGTAAAGTAGTTGTTGCGCGAAAACGTAATAAACAAACTCACATTCACATTTATAATATTAGTAGGGATAGAAAAACAACAGAATAACAAATATTTTTAAAAATAGAATTTAATAAATTAATTTTTTTACTAAGTAAAACATTAACAAGGTTAAGTTACAGGTGTTGGTAGGTGGAGTAAAAAGCGTAAAAATAAGGACGTAGCATAAAATAGTAATTCACAGTGCATTTCTGGATAACAGGTGAATATGTAGACCACCTTGTCCAGGTGGTCAGTTGTCATCTCTTTAAGAAAGCAGATGTTAGGATAAAAACTTACTATTAATGTACTGTTATCGTGTTTTAAGGCGGTAGTTTTAAATTGAGACGGAGGTAGGAATATAATATTGAATGAATATTTGTTTAATTTTGCTGGTGGTTCCGAAATTAGGCTTTCGAATCGAGCTGTCACAAGTAAAATGGATCCGTTAGCAATCGGGATCATGATCTTTACTAACGACTAACGAGCACCAGCAATCTATCAAACGAACGAAAGATCGAGACGTTCGAAAATTAACAAAAAGTATCTAAAATATTGTAGTTCCAAATCCGCACGCGGTGGCGCTGCTCAAATTTCCATAGAAATCGTTTGAAGCGAACTCGATTCGAAAACCAGACTAAAATTCGTGATAAGCCCACAGGGCTGTCTTGTGGAGACCGATCAAGTTCGGTTAGTATGAACATTGTACATACATTTGAATATACTGTATAAAAGCCATAATAATTATTAATTTATATTACAGAAATGCCAGTGACAGAAATGGTATCAAAATTAACCGCACTACATGCAGTACAGCTCTCATGAACAAGAGTGTACCCGGTGTGGGCCCACATATATTCAACCTAGGGTCATAAGAGACATTGATAATTTAAACATATCTAAAAAGAATCCCAATATATCTATACTAATATAATAAAGTGGAAACATTTGATTGTTTGTATGTATTGAATAGGCTCCGAAACTACTGGGCCGATTTGAAAAATTCTTTTACCAGTAGAATCGTACATTATCCCTGATGAACATAGGCTATAGAATATTTTCAAAAACGTTAGGGATCCGTATGAAAACTTCAATAATGTAAGCCAAAGTGTGAAAAAAAATTCATTATATTGCGTTCGCTGCGGAAATTATTGACAATAAAGCAAAATGATGTACTACAGTTTTATAGAGGACATCAATATCTACAAAAAAGTGTGCAATACCATTTGTCTAACTATTACAGTTATGTCACAATAACTACTTTTTCTTGTTAAAATTCATAGTACTTTATATCTTTATTATTACGCGAACGAAGTCGGGGGCAACAGCTAGTTTTTAATAAACCTACTATTCAATTGGTGAATTTATGTATGACATTTTTAAGTTTAAATTTAATTTGACATTATTTAGCATTTAAGGTTGACATAGTAAATTTAATTGTATGAATTATTTGCATGCCATATACAATGTGTAAAATATGTGATACTACTAACGTTATTTTAAAACCTATGTTACTATATTTGTTATTTTATTTTTTATATATTTTATATACATATATGTTATTAATTTGACATTTATTTTAACCACTGTGCAATCTGATTTATAAATTGTTATTTACTTTTTTTTCTGAGTTAAAATTCAATTTTTTTATTATTATTTTATGTACAGGCTATCATTGACGAGTTTCTTGTGGTATTCTTCTCACCATACACCTTTCCGAAGTAACGGTAGAGTCTAACGATGAGCCAGTGCACGCCTTTAGTGCCTATGCTAATAAACGATTTTCATTTCGTTTCACTAACCATATTTATGGCAAATAAATTAATTTAAAAATTTCACTATAATTCTAGAGTTGGTTAATATTAATTAATCATAAAATACTCGCCTTAAATAACACAGTAGCTCGTTTCAGGGGGGCTACTCAGGCGCACTTCGGACGAAAATACGGACGTTTCCTACTCAGGGACACTTACGTAATCATTAACGAAATTACGGATTTGACAGCGACGTCACGACGGGTAGGCCACTCAATGCTTATTTTACGTAATTTGACAGGAATTTTTACGGGCTTATATGTCAAAATTCACATAAACTACAGAGGTGACGGCCGTATCACGAAACTTCGGATATGTCCGAGTAGCCCCCCAGGCACGCGTTATACGACAGGTGTACAAGGAGGCTGTGCTCCGCTATCCAATAATATTACGATTAACACACACATACATACAAACAAACATTTAATGATTGTATATATAATACTAGCTGCTGCCCCCGACTTCGTTCGCAGAGTAATGAAGATATAAAGTACTATGAAGTTTTATGGTGTCACATTATTGTAGTTTTCCTCTCGCGTCGTAATTAACGTCATAAAAACTTCTGTCAACATTCTTTTTTTTTTTTTTTGAAATTAGTATATGTATATTAAATTTTGTAGTTGATAGATATTTATTTTTTTGGTATTGTTTCTGTGTCGTGTAATTTGATTGATCGATCTCATGCGAATAGTAAAAATAAATAAGGAGTTATGTTGAT
The DNA here is from genome assembly GCA_028551675.1 of Tineola bisselliella. Classification (NCBI taxonomy): domain Eukaryota; kingdom Metazoa; phylum Arthropoda; class Insecta; order Lepidoptera; family Tineidae; genus Tineola; species Tineola bisselliella. Next base: position 17,427 of record JAPWLS010000827.1, read on the forward strand.
TCATACTGTTATTGTTTAATTTGCCTTATATATATATATATATATATATATATATATATATATATATATATATATATATATATATATATATATATATATATATATTATAATACCACAAATACCGGGATCCCACGGGATTGAAAATTCCTAGATTCCTATAATTGCTATAATATTCCTGGAAGACATACCTTGGATTGAACTCCATATATACCGACTTTGTGACTTTGCTCGTTAGGTGAGAATTCACTAGGTCACTAAGTACATCTGGACGCGGAGATACATATGTACTTAGAAGAACTTAGAAGACGCCTAGATACAATATTAAACTGAAATTTGATTAATATCGAGGGTAGGCAGGGTGTATGGTAAACTGTCGGTTAAGGACCTCAATTAATTTCTATAAAGCGAGAAGTCGATGCAAATTTCCTTTGCTAACCTTAGGCCATGTTCCTGCTTCGGGCTCTATTTGCCAAGTGCTGCTTTGTTATGTTGAATTATTTTCATTGGACAATTTTTTTTTTCCAATTTATACAAAATCTAATGTTGAAAAATTAAATAAAATAGTGTTGTAATTATTTGACTTTGCATTTACTTGAATATGTATCAATTACAGTTGTGTCATAATATTCGAAATAATATTATTTACTATCCCTACTTCCCTAATAATATTATAAAAGTGAATGTGAGTTTGTTTGTTACGTTTTCACGCAATAACTACTTGACCGATCATCATGAAACTTTGTACACATATTTTTGGAGATACTAGAAGTAACATGGGATACTTTTTATTTAAAAAAAAATTGTTTACTATAGTTTCCAACTATTTCAGCTGTTTGGAATCATATCGATTCATTTCTATTAAAATGATCTCTGATGACTTAAATGCGAGCAAAGCCGCGGGTAAAAGCTAGTAATAAATAAAAGAAAATATTTTATGTTAAAATGTTATTTTATTTGGTATAACTAATCCGGATTGATTCAATTGATTCCATGTATTTCAACAAATTCTTAAACTTTACCTAAATGTAAAAACACAACACCTATTTAAAAATAAAACCAAATATAACGAACAAGAAAGTTGAGAAAAATAGTTCCCAATTTTTCCTTACACTATTACTACAAGGTAACATTCTTGGGATAACGTTGGAGGGGAGGATTTTGAAATCAAAATCATAAATCTTTAGAAAGAATTATATTTAGAAGGTAAAAAACGAAAATTTCCCAAATATTAGATTTCATTTTTATACCATAAAAAAAGCATAACAAGCCTTCACTTTACAGTCATGAAGCACCAACCAGAGCGCAGTATTCAAAGAATTCAAAATGGGTAGCAAAAAAATCCCTTTCGCATTCGAATTTCAAACAATTAAAAACTCATTCCGGGAGAGAAGCCGAGAAATTGCGGTAGAAATACGTTACGAGCCACGACGAATTTGAATTTTATTGTTTTAGAACGTGAGATATTTGTCTTTTGTTTTTTTTATTTAAGACGAAACCGTTTCATACATTCTACATACAAAATTCGAATTTAGTAATATGAATTTTTATTAATAAACATTTTTAAGAAACTACGCTCGAGTTTAGATGATAATTAATGATATCACTGATTAAAAATAAATAAAAAAAACGTAATTAAATTTATGATTTACTAGCTTTTGCCAGCGGCTTCGCTCGCGTTAAGAAGCATTATTATTAATTAGGTTTAGTTTGTGTGGCTTTACTTTTGTTTAACGTGTGTTAAGTAGTTATCACCATTCCTGTCGTGGGTCATAATTGAAAACTTGTTCCAGTTATTAACCACATATCTGTCAATTTTTAATTTCAGTTCAATCAGTCGAAAATCTAATAAGGTTTATACAAACTTTCATCCCCTATTTTATCCCCTTGGTAGAATTGATCAAAATCCTTTCTTAGCGGATACCTACGTCATAACATTGCATGCCAAATTTCAGCCCGATCCGTCCAGTGGTTTGGGCTGTGCGTTGATAGATCACTAAGTCAGTCAGTCAGTCACCTTTGAGTTTTATATATATAGATTTATTTATTTGAACATTGACAATAACAAATGCATAGAAGAAAAATTAAGCTAAGCTAACCTAACCTAACAGTTTTTAATATAATTGGTTGTTTCAGGTGTTACTTTGCGAAAATCCATATTAAAGGAAATTATTTTGCTTATAATTCCCGCTACAACATTCAATAATTTGTCTCGACGCGTGGTATCATCAGGATACGTGTGGTCGCTTCGAGTTATTGAATGTTGGTGGAGGTTATTTTCCTTCATCGACCTAATGTAGCCGGAAATTATAAGCAAAATAATTTTCTTGTACATAGATGATTTCCAAAACGCATTTCTTAAGATGTCTTACGATCTCAAGTAGATAAATGTATTTCTAAAATTAACAACAATACAGTATATGATTAAAGGTGTAGGGAACATCTTGAGGTCCAGTTCTGTGTTGAATGGTTTTTATCAAGGTCATGTCGTAGCAGATGTTAAGTTTCGATGTAGTTATTGAAAGACAGTGTTATTTTTAGTTATAGTGGACGTAGTTTGTTCTGTGATCACCTGATCATTACTTAAATGCATTTTATTCAATTTTATGTAGTAATAATTATTTACTAATAAATAATAAATCTTTTAGACATTAGACAGTAATCAAAATAGAATAGTAATATGTTGCATATACTTGTATATCAAATATCCAGTTTATTTATATATTAATAAGTAACAATTGAAATGATTTCTTATAAAAGCGTGTAACAGAACGTAATGACAGCTAGGTGACAGTAGACAGCTGCAATGGGTTATTATCATTGGTTAAAGATCACGTCAACAATTTTGAAACTTGTGATTGGTCTATTTTGTTTCGTACGTTTGAGTGACATTTGAAGTTTTGCACTTTACTCAGTGAATTTATACTCGAGTGTAGTTTCTAAATAAGCTTAAGTGAAAATGGGATAAAGCAACAAAATTAATTATAAGTCACAAGTTGTAATCTTTAAAAAGTGTTCAAATGAAAAATGCCAGGACAGGGTTAGAAGTTATAAAATTTTAGTAATTTATCATTGATAAGCAAAAATTATCTTTGAGTTTGAATAACTTTGAAAGACAGCTGAAGTTGCTGTTAACATAAGCCAGCCATTCTCAAAGTGTGTTCCGCGGAACCCTAGGGCTAAAATACTGCAAAAAATACCTACCAAAGGGAGATTATACGGTTACATCTAAATATTCCAACTAAATATTACATTGCAATATGATTATTCATAAATACATATAAATCAGTTTTTTATAATTAATAATATATTAAGGCTTTTTGCTTCGGCAAAAAAGTTTGAGAACCGCTGACACAATCAGTAACTTATAATAAGGAGTCGTTTTAGTCGGAAATAATATTTTATATTTTTTTGTGAAATAACAAATTTCTCCATCTCATGAAAATGGTTTCAAAAATACTCGATATAACAATGAAAAATCTATCCTATATCCTATGATTTGATCTGAATACTTAACCTATAACTACTGAGGTGGATTTAATTCACATAAACACTGACGTGGGGGCCTCAGAGACCTGTATATGTGCTTGTATTTAAAAATCTTTAGGGTTTAGTATTTAATATTTAGCTTCAGTGGATGTATTTAAATAAAATAAAATAACCTTTTATAAATTATTTGTACATAATTGACTATCATTTCAAAGTTTAGAAAATACTTAGCTTTTTTTTGGAAATAATCACATGAGATCATAAATCAGCGAGAATAAATAAAATTATTATAAAAAAATCAACAAATTAACTAATTAGAGTAATTCAAAAAAATTTTTTTTTCTCAAAACCTGAGAGGCCTCCACCTCAGTAGTTAAAGGTTAATATGGAAAATTAAAATTTTTTTATGTATGGATGGTTTTTAGTTCAGCCTCTCACCGATAGGATCGCTTTTGTTCGCTCCATACAAAAAAGTTTGACATTATTGCAATAGTTTTCAATGTTAATATGAAGCCCCAAACGTTCGACTGAATTACTTGATATATATATAAAAAAAAAATAGTTCCTATTCCTATAAAAAAAAAATCTATATTTAACCCTCCGTCCAGCAATTATAGGTGCTATGAACTCTTTTAGTTTTTAGTCTGATTTAAAGGGCGGAAAAAAAATTCTATCACTTTTGTATAAACATTTTCTAAACATTCCAATAAAAAAAATTGATTTTGATTTTCATATTAGATTTAAATAGATTTTTTTTCTCAACGAGCCCGTCAAACACACCGTGCCCTATTTAAGGGTTAAAGGAGACAGTTGCTGTCATGGAAAAACATGTGTACATACCACAGTTAAAATTGTGTACTCGACTATTAAAAAACAACTGATTTTCGGCTAAAATGTAAAAAGTAAAGTTCATTGACCTCTCGATACAATGACAAAATCATTACTAAACGGTGCATAGTGTGTCCAATTAACAATACAGCCTTACATTCGCTTTCAGGGCACAGGAAATAAAGCTTGTATTGTCTTTTATACGGACTACTGAAGCAGACTTTAATTTTTTTATTATTTATTTAATGCTATACGTCTAAAAAAAAAAAAAAAAATAAAAATAATTAAATAGTTTAAAAAACTAGAAAAACACGCGCGCTAGCTTTATCTCTTTTACTCCACTACACAGGATCTATAAAAGAATTTATAAATCCTGGCGGTCCTAATAAGGATAATGGGAAACTGTTATTAAATTATTGCATTGTCATCGATCCTTAATACGTATGCAAAGTTTCAAATTAATCAGACTTCTGGAAATTGGTGAAAATTATGCTCAAAGATTCCGTTACATACATACATACATACAACTCAAGCTAATAATAGCGTGTTAAAAACAAACGACCAAAACAATTGATAGCTATATTAAGGCCTACCTACAAAATAACATTAGAACTACCTACATATTATAAAAAGGACTACTATTATACAAACTAAATGAAATATTAATTATAGGATAGGACAGCAAGTTCGAGATGATAAAGGGATAGATAACACTTGTAATAAAATTACAAAAATATATACATGCTAGCAGTTGCCCGCGACTACGTTTGCGTAATAATGATATAAAGTACTATGAAGTTTAATGATGTTTCATATTTCAGTCAACAGAAAATGCCTATCACACATCTGTCGCAAAATCCGTTCTTACATTAACATTGACAGTCGTTTTTTTTATTAAACTTAACATAAGTTATAAAAATCAAAAGGAGGTTGTGATCGCCAACAAATATAGTAAAAATATATTTTTTTTTATTAACAAAAAGTATCCTATGTTACTTCTAGAACCTCTAAAACTATGTGTACAAAGTTTCATGATGATCAGTTAAGTAGTTGTTGCGTGAAAACCTAACAAACAAACTCACTTTCACATTTATATTAGTAAGGGATATACCAAATAGATTTAAAAAAAAATATGCCAGTAGAATTCTTTAATATAACGTTCGTCTGAATCACCCCGTATAGTCATACTAAGGCAAATGCATACATATGTATATTGTTGCCGTGTTCTCGTGTAGGGATTTTGGTATCCAATTGTCAAATAGCTACCACTTTCAGACGCTGAAAGGAGACTCGAGTTTCAGCGCTCGAAAAATTCATCTCTCAATTTCTGTTTGTACCTAGATTTGTGTACAGTTTTTAACTAGGAACAGCAGTCATTACAGACTAGTGTATGCGACTACACCTACAGATTACAATATACATCTGACCTGTGTGATATGCCCTTAAAGTTTTCAGCATTTGTCGGATGTCTGGGCCGATAACTCTCTCCCCGCTTTCCCTTGCTTCGCCCACCCACGCGTCACGGCCGCAGATTACGCACACAAGATCGCAGCGCGCAAGCAGAGTTGTGTTTTGTTTTTAGCTTCAATCGGGTTCGAAAACCGACTAGTGTGAACAGAGGCGCCGACGTACAATAAAAATCCGGACCCAACAGCCGACAAGTGTGAACGTAGCTTAAGTCTAAGTTTCAATTATAGTACAAAAATAAAAATAATGAATGTCATGTCAGTAATAATAATAATAATATTTTCCGGAAAATAATATCACACGGTTAAGTTTTAAGAAAAAATAATAATTTAGAAAGTGATATGCGACTTGCAAAATTATTCGGTGTTTAGCATTTATCAAAATTAATTTATAAAAATGGGTCACAAGTTCAACGGGGTCACAAATCTAGGGTCGAGAAGTAACTTTTTTTTCAAAGCAAGAGGAATGTAATATTGGCAGGTGGAAAAACGTACGTTCCAATTTTAGTTGAGTTTTTTTTCCCATATAAGTATAGAAAATTTAATGTTATATTTATGTTTTTACTTTTTTACAATTTAATACTTTTCGCTTTAGCTAAGATATAATAAACAAAACCTATGGAGCGATAGTCTTCCTAATTTCATAGAGATTTTAGAAAAGAATATTTTTTATTTATTTATTATTTTCCAAAATAGATCATAGTGATTAATAGAATGGAAAGAAAAAATGTGATACACACTGGGTCATATTACGAAATTTAAAACAATTACATTATAATACAATAATTAAACGCACATACACACGTAGCCTATTTAATTGGTGTTGCCAGTAGCATTTAAAAAAAATCCCCATTTTCCCCATTAATATTACCCCTAAAACAAGGAAAAATCGAACTATGTTTTACTGTCAATACTAATATAAAAAATCTAATTTTATTCCGTTTTAATGTACTATCTACACCAGTGTTTCCCAAAGTGGGGCTAACGCCCCACAGGGGGCAATTTGATTGTTAAGGGGGGCAATTCGAAAATGGACTCGACACGAGTTTAACTCTTTTGCTTCGGGCCATTTAAATGCAATACTAAATTTCGGTGCCAAATTTATCGAAAAAAGCAAATTCTTAAATAATTGCGGTAAATAACTATTAGGTATAATTTCGCTTGACGAGACTAAAATATCAACTGGGTGTTTGGTTACATAAGAATTTTAAAAAGACTAAAGTACAAAAAAGGTTGGGAAACACTGATCTACACCTTAAATTCTTTTTTTTTTTTTTTTTATTTATTTACTTTTAGTAAATGGGCTCCAATAGAGCGCTTTTACTCGTCAATACATATACAAATATAAATAAAATAAATTTATTAATTTAATAATTATCAATTTGATTTAGCTGCTGTATACTGGCATTGTCCACTTACATACTAATGTCATAATAATATATAATAAATCTACTATGATGTAGAAGAATAGCTGCTGTATAGGGGCATTGTCATCCTATTGTATACCTAAGGGTAAACATAAAATGACATAGATTATGTCCAAGCTTTTTTATCAGTAAGATATTCATCTAACGTGTAATATGATTCGAATTATATCTTCCAAATGTATATTTTCATTGTATAGTTCCCTAAGTATAATGGCTCAGCTTCAGGTGAGTACATAATTCATGCACTCGGAAAAGGAAACGAGGTCGTTTTCATTCGGGTGGGATGTAATTTTCTCTTACCCGGTTAAGCCGTTATGGTGCGACATCCGGTTAGATTTCCCCCGGTTATGACGTCACAATGGTTTAGGAAATTCCTACGCGTTGGGGCTCGGCGCGCCCTACAAAAATGTTGTAAAGTAATTTGAGTTTTTTCTTGGGTGTTATTTGGAATTCTGTGAAGGAATTTTGGTTATTCAATTCGCTTTTTAAAACCTCGCTTAACGAACACCTCGCTTAACAAGTGACGTGATAGGGGAATCCCTACATCTACAACAGTTTATGTTTAGAAGTCTGCGTTAGCTAGTTAATTATGTTTCGCTTAACGAGTAATATTTCGGACAAATTATGCTCGTTATGCGAGGTTCAATGCAAATGAAAAATAATATTATATATATATATCTATATGAAAGACTAGCAGTTGCCCGCGACTACGTCTGCGTAATAGACACCGAATTGTGTGAACTTAAAATAAAATGAAATATATATTAAAAAACAATTGAAAAACTGACAGCACATTTGACCGCCAAAATTAGGCATAGACATCGAATTGTGTGAACTTAAAATAAAATGTAATATTTCTTTAAGAACAATTGAAAATATTATATAGCCTATGTTCATCAGGGATAATGTACGATTCTAGTGGTAAAAGAATTTTTCAAATCGGTCCAGTAGTTTCGGAGCTTATTCAATACATACAAACAAACAATCAAATGTTTCCTCTTTATTATATTAGTATAGACTATCATGTAACCGTTATTTTTTTTTGTATATTTAAACCAACGGTTCACCCAGGAACTCGCTTGCTCTTATCGCATCGCTTATGCAACTTAGCGCTGCACATTAGCTGCATAATAGCCGCATATCGGAACCTAAACACTCATTAAGAATCTCCTATGCATTACAGAATGCAATTGTCGAAGAAATGCATAATATAACAACCATAGTACGTAACTATCGTGACTACATTTTTTTTTTCTTTGTTTTTTTTTTTGTCTTAACCTTTAACTGCTAAGGTTGTGAGAAAATAAAAGCGAGTTTCTAGCGATTTCTTCTCGTCATACGTGTCAAAAAATAATAATAAACAAACCTCGTGCCTACCTCAGTTGCTAATAAAGTCGCATATATACTATTGGTTTAGTTTAAAGGGAAATAATTAGCACAAAGGTAATGCATGTATTGATAGCAATAGTAAC
>JAPWLS010000459.1:0-18809 GCA_028551675.1 Tineola bisselliella
CAGAATGAGAAGCCTGGCGGTGTACAGGTGGCTATATTTTTATATAGAGATAACATTAAAGAAGTTATAAGAGCTTTTGAGGAATATTGTCTACCGAGGGACAACGGAATTAGTGAATCATTTAAATTTCTCACTAGGGTACAAATGAGCGGTGAGAGTTTTGATAATTTTTACACCGATTTAAAATTGAAGGCAAAAAGGTGTAACTATGACAATCAAGAAGATAGAATGGTGCGAGATAGGATTGTAATTGACACAGCAGACAAGTCTTTACAAGAGAGGTTACTTCGTGTTTCTAGTCTCACGTTAGATGAGACAGTAAAGCAAGCCAGAGCGGCCGAAATAGGAGGGTTCCAAACAAAAGCACTTCAACAAGAAAATCATAGTAGTTCAGTAGCAGTGGCAGTTGTTAAAAAAGAAAATTGGAAGCCAAGTGAGATGAAAAGTAATATATTTCAATGTAGAAGATGTGGATGAACGCATGGTCCGAGGGAGTGTGCCGTGTTTAACAAGAACTGTGCAATATGCAAGGGAAAGAATCATTTTGCAGCTGTATGCATGTTCAAAGGTAACAATGTGTCTAAAAATCAAATAATAGGTTGTTACACAATATTGAAACAGTTGATAATAGTTTAGTTCATGAAACTGGTGATGACAGTCTACATTTGGATACAATATTTAAAGATAATAATTTTAGTTGCACCAAGCAGTGGTACCAAGATGTCAGGTTACTTATGGAATGAAATAAAATGAAATGAAAGTAGTTTATTAGCATAGGCACCAAAGGCGTGCGCTTGCTCATCGTCAGAATCTATAATGGCTTCGGAAAGACGTATGACGAGAAGAAAGACCACAAGAAACTCGTCAATTCAACAAACAAACAAAACAATATCCTTTTAAATTGGATACAGGCACAGAGTGTAGTATATTACCACAAAAATATTTAGAAGGGATGCAGTTAGATCCCACATTAACTATACTTGTTGTGTATAATGGGAACAAAATTAAGCCTTTAGGCACATTCAGCACAGTGTGTACAGTAAACTCCGCTGAAGTTAAAGTTAAGTTTTTTGTACTCGAAGATAATACCATTCCTATATTAGGGTTACAGGATTGTATTAAGTTGAATTTAATTAAAAGAGTAGAAACCATACAAACAGATGTGAGTGGTGAGTTACAAAAATTTATATAAAAAAAATTTTTTTAAAATGGTTTAGGCTGCATAGGGAATTATCATATCATAGTAGAGGACGCTGAACAGTTACAAAAAACATTAAATTCATTAGAAAATAGAAAAATTATAAGAAAAGTAACTGAACCGACGAATTGGTGTCATAATTTAGTTATTGTAGAAAAACCAGATAAAACTTTAAGATTGTGTTTAGACCCAAAAGATTTAATTAAATAAATGCATTAAATGAGAAAGATACTTAATACCATCTCCAGAAGAAATTTGTAGTAGATTGGCTGGTAAGGAAATTTTTACAGTACTAGATATGAAAGATGGGTTCTTTCAGGTAGAACTGGATGAGGAAAGCAGTTTGATATGCACATTTGGGACACCTTTTGGAAGATACTGCTTCCAGAGGATGCCTTTGGAATTTCTTCTGCCCCAGAAGTACTACAGAGAGTGAATTATAAAGTATTTGGTGATATATTAGGGGTTGAAATATATTTTGATGATGTTATAATTACAGGAAGAGATGAAAAAGAACATGATGAAATTTTAGCAAGAGTTGTAAAGAGAGCAGAAGAATACAATGTGAAGTTTAATCCAAACAAAGCACAGTATAAAGTGAAAGAAGTTAAATATGTTGGCTTAATAATATCTAAAGTTGGCATAAAGGCTGTCGTCGAAGCGAAGCCGAAGCGACCGCACGTATCCTGATGATGCCACGTGAAGAGGCGAAACGCGTCGAGACAAATTATTGAATGTTGTAGCGGGAATTAGAAGCAAAATAATTTTAAATAATTTTATTTAACAGGGCTACTTATTTGAAAGATTATATTTTAAGTTAGAATGTTTAAGTTTTGTAATTAATACTTAAACTTAGATAAGTCTTGTCTGTGCCTAGTTTTGAGAAAATCGATAGTCGTCATGGATTTGTCAATTATGTCAAAATATACAAGATGTCTGAGCAGTCTTAAATTGTTTTATTCAAATAACACCCCTGAGGGTGCGCGCGCATCGGACAAACCACGCCCTTATGTGTCACAGGGTCTATCTCCATGAAATTTTCAGTTCAGGTCTTACCAGGATATCATAAAAGAGTGAAGGTTATTTTAAAATGTAATATTGCGTGCGCATTTAATTCCAAATCGTTCACAAATAGAATCCAAGCCTGCGCGCGCAATGTTTTAAGTAACAATCAAAATTTTAACAAATACGAAGAAAGAAAACAATAGAACGCGGAACAGGTGATGCGCGCGCAATTTAACATTGTGTCAAAACAGTTTACTTCTACGAGTCTATATTAATTTAGTAAATACGAGATGAAATGAATATTCGTTTTATTAGGTGGTAAAACAAAATTATATTAACATATCCCTACTAATATTATAAATGTGAATGTAAGTTTGTTTGTTACGTTTTCACGCAACAACTACTTAACCGATCATCATGAAACTTTGTACACATATTTTTGGAGGTACTAGAAGTAACATAGGATACTTCCAACTGACTATAGTTTCAGCTGTTTGGAATTATATTGATTCATTTCTATTGAAATGATCTCTGATATTTATTTTAATGACTTAAAATAAATGAACGTTATTATTATAAACTAATTTCAATTATAGGATGGACCATACACGACTCAAGATAATGAAGACAAAGTTTCAGCTCGAATTAATATTAGACTTAAGGTCGTATGATATTTCTGCGCGCGCATCTATCAAGTAACAATTTAAACTGTCAAATTTCTTGATATATTTTATGATATCTTGGTAGTAAGAAGAGGAATTTTCGCTGTTACACGCTGTTATTTCCCCATAGACGTGTCTATAAAAAACTAGGCTTAAGAAGAATTTATTGTATGCATCTCTCACCTGAAGCCCACACTCATAAGCAATTCCTTCCATCCGGGCACACTTCCAGCTTTATTTTCAATACTCTTCTGTGTGGTATACATTGCATTCTTCTGACCGCGTACTATTCTTTGTAGCGATTTCTCTACCAAGTGCAGGCATACTCTTAATGCGTCTCTGTTAAAATAAAAGAAGATGATCGAAGAGTTTTGTCGATTTTAAAAGCTGCATAAGTATGACAGAAAAAATTACCTGCACTTATCAGGTGAAGCTAAAAGCTCACACAAAGCTTGTCCCATAAGAGCGACTTTGTTACTCAGCCGGATATTAGCACCTAATAGTAACAATCCGGACCAATGAGCCGGATGAGCGAAGTGTTTTGTGTGGCGAACCGTTTGCATTGCATCACCAAGAGCCCTGTTAACAATGAATTTACGAATACAGTGCTTTGTTTTATGAATAAGTAATCCTTAAATAAAATACTCCATATAATAATAATAATAATAATACTTTATTTACAATTTACACGTATGTACATCATGATTCACCGCTGGTTCCCACACTAGGCCAAGCCTGTCCTGTGGGACCGATCAACAATCTGATTGACTATATAAAAATTGCGCACACTAGGATATATAAGAATATAACAAAATAGGTGGAAGGGAATTTCTGATGATAAATACATACAATACATAATACATATACATAGGTTTAAATACATAGAAATACAGAAACAACATTATGGAAATTTAGGTCTTTCTATGACTGACACAGGAGGACTGTCTCAGTTTCGTCATAATTTAGAGTAAGGAGGTGTTGCTTAGTTATATGTACATATCACAAATATACCATCTAATAGAAATCATAACAATCATCAATCCTGAGTAATATATTATTCACATCATTCACAATCATAACCTTATAAACTGAACGAGTTAGAATAATAAAAAAATTCAATCTTAGCATACAAGACGTAGGTAGGCTCATCCCTTTGTTGGCCTCTCCTGGACCATTGAAATATATTTGTGTAAATTAACATATAAGGTGGTGAAAGCTACTACAGCTTAAGGTTTAAGACATTTATTTCCTCAAAAATAATTACAGAAATTCACTTAATTGAGACAAAAATAAAAAAATAATTATAAATAAACATAACGTACGTAGAATATTGACAACTTCATCACAAGGCACTCAACCCCATTATATGTTTTTTTAATTCATATTTAAACTTAATTATTATTTTTAATTTAATTAGCTTAATTTTTGTTTATGTATATAGTAGCAATTTTAGTATGTATTTCGTAAATGTTCACGACCAAGGTCTCAAACAATAAAGATTTAATAAAGAAAACCCTAATATAATAAAAAAGTCAATGCATACGTACTTAGCTATCCTGGTCCCCTGCAGAAGTGCAGAATAAAGAGCCCTGTACAGTATCTTTGTCGCTGTGTCTTGAGGTGCAGGTGATAAAGTGACCAAAACAGCTTGAGCTCCAGCAGTAAGAAAGGAACGACATAACTTTGATATCCCGTCTCCGTGTGACGTCAGGTCCTCCCCGCCACTTGACTTTAGAATTGCGCTCGAAGGAGTACAAGAAAGTACGACCTAGATAAGACATTTGTAAAATTAATCAGCTTCCTTTTTATAGTACAGTAAACCGAAGTCTTTCGTAAGTACTGTGGGCTTATCACGAATTTAGTCTGTCACAAGTAAAACGGATCCGTTAGCAATCGGGATCATGAATTTTTACTAACGACTAACGAACACCAGCAATCTATCAAATGAACGAAAGATCGAGACGTTCGAAAATTAACAAAAAGTATCTAAAATATTGTAGTTCCAAATCCGCACGCGGTGACGCTGCTCAAATTTCCATACAAATCGCTAGAAGCGAACTCGGTTCGGCGTTGGCAGAGAAAAGCGTATAATTATTTTAAGAGGTTATATTATACCACTAGATGGAGCCACTGTTGTTTAAGAAAATCAAGCGAATTATTATAAGGTTTTTGCTTGAATATTCGACACTGACAGAAGTCTTCAGTAGACATTTGATTTAATAAAAGAAGAAAATGAAGAAGAATTATTATAGGAGTTTTAAATGGGGGTAGTAATAAAATACTTACCAATCTAGCTGTTAGTTTTAAATCCATAATTTCAGCAGACGTCAACATGAATTCAGAAGCCGGATGCAATTCTTCATTGTTAGGTGGGATTTCAGCATCTGTGTAAATTTAAAAAGAAGCATGATTAAAATATTTACGAGTATTCTATATAACCCATTCTCCGCTCTATTCATACTTTCGTCTACAGTTTCTGTAGTAATATCAGCTGCACTTTCTACACTCGTGTTCAGAAGGCGTTTAGCTTGGGAATCCACCTGAAAATATTTAAAAAATTGCATAACAAACCGTTATACATAAAATAACGTAACAACAAAGATTTAATATTGAGACTGTTTTAATATGAAAAGGGGAAAGTGGGGTAAATTGATACATATTTATATTATAAATTCACATTTTGTAATTAGTAGCTCTTAATGAATTTCTATATACGTGTATAGATATACGACTATATTTTATTACTTATATGTTTCTACCCTATTTTCTCCTTATATTTTTTGTATAAACTAAAATAACTCACGACTTCGCCCGGACTGAGTATAATAGCTGGTGTCTTCCAACAAATATGCGCAGCAAAGTGTATGCATTCTGCTTGAGATATTTGTGATAATACAGCCTCCTTTGATGCCTGAAAAGAGGATGAATATTATAAATAATCAGTAGCAAGTATAGTGTTAAAAAAAGTGGTCGGGTAAGCAATATTACCTGATAATCAGTAAGAGGATGTACGCGCAGCATGTCTGCCACCATGTCAGCTTCACTGCTGTGATGATGAGCTGGATACTGTGATGAAACACGAGGACTGCCGACTACGAGACTCCTCATGCCATTGTTCGTGTCATTTGCTGAAATAAATAAATATATAAATAGTAGGAAGACGGGTAATGCTACCTAACCTAAGCAAATAATAAAAACATAAAACTATTTTACAGTCAATACTAGGCGATTTAAATTGTATTCCTATTGTTACTTTTGTTCAAATGACCGCTCCCGTCTTTTTAATACTTTTTTTATATTTTTTTGATGCCCAATAATATATTAATTGCGGTCCATGAGTATAGACGACTGTTACCACAGATAGATGTCCGCGTGGAACAGTCGACTCCACTATATTAAGACAATGTCCAAATTACACGTTATATACTGATATATTAATATATAGTATATGTATTAAAAATATTAATCAATGCATACACTATGTATATCAAAGAAAGGGCAATAATAATTTACAACGTTATATATATTCCTGCAATATCATATGAAAACTAAAAATGTTTGCAATAACAAATTGTTACTGACCAACATGCACCACTCCGCCACTAGAGGTTGTTCTTTTTATAAAAGACTTGCGACTAACTTAAATTCCTTTTAAAAATTATACTTACTATTTTGTTGATGAGTCAACCGCGAATGTTTTTGGCTTCGATATGTAGAAAGCGCAGGCGCAGCTAACAATGCGAATCTTTCGCACAGAGGTTCTGTATCACCCGCCTGAGGTCTGAGAGCACCCCATGGAGCCGCATACAGTATTCCTTCTATTATCAAAGACAGTTCGCGACGACCAGCACATCCTCGGTGACTATGTGATGCTGGAAAGAAGAACATATACATTTATTGTTATACGCGTCGAAATAATATCTATGGTATTGATGTCTATGTCCAATTGTCTATGGTATAAAAACGGAAATAACATCATTCTGACGGAAGGGCTCGCGACGAGCGGTTGTGTAGCGCATTATTATCATACTTTATCGTTTAAACGTTCTGTATTTATTTGTATATAATATAAGCTCATTATCGAAAATACTATTTTAATTAAATTGACCAACTATGTATTTTAATATACACACCACTATAGTATAACATTTAAAACCTACCATGACTATTATTACAGGAAATAGGTAATAAATCTTCGAATGGCGCTATTAACATTTGATATAACGTGTCTAAACATGGCGGCCCTTGCCATGTCTCCTGTTTTTTGCCACGTAGACCGTGTACACTGGATCTGTGAAAGAGAGTGTTTCCTTAGTAAATAATAAATCCTTTATTGCTTTAAAACACAGACTTAGATAAATTGGCAATTCTATAATTAAAAGTTATTTCTTTCAGACAACCAATTTTCAGGACAAATAGCGTTAGTAATGGGCAATCCAAATTCCAGGATCATACATACATATATTTAAAATTATTACCTTGTAGATCCTTGGAGACTAGCAACGGAACCCGCAATAGAACCACCCACTGAGCCGACACTAAACAACGAGCTCAGGGAGTAATTTGACGAGTTCAACAAATGATTCCTCGTTACCTGAAGTAGACATTCAATAAATAAATAAAAATGCTTGTGATACCACCACTCGTCCATAGATGGCGCTGCCTAAAATGTAACACACATACATTTCGACATCGTTATTTTTAAAATTAAACAACCTACCATCCTAGCTAATCCCGCAGCAGCTCTATCGGGCATATCATCGTTCTCCCAAGCCTCATCTTCACCCCTTTCTGCGGTCTTTAACCATGCGGCCCACGCTTTGATGCACTCTTCCAGCTTCTTTGTACCTGTATTTCAAACAAAGACTAATTAAAAGACTGACATAGAAGGCTTGACTTTCGTACGTGTGTGCCTGGGATAAACAGTGCATACATTTTAGCAGCTTATATAAAAAATGAAATGCCAACTAACCAGCATTGGGGTTTAGATCCTCAGGTCCAATATCAGGCACTGATTGTTGATTTGGTGGTACCACTTCTTCTGATAGTACGGTTTGATGAAATCTTAGAATACCTAAACACACGAATAATAAACGTCATAAATACATTCAAAATATTTTATCCTATTTGAAGACTTTCGATTACTACGTGCTTTTAAAATATATTCAATTAAGCTAGCACATCACTAAAACGTCTAAAACTATCAGTTGGCAATACCGTGTTACCATGAGTGTTGCTATAATTGGAAATTGATTGCACGAACTTTAATTAAAATTGTTTTATTATTATTAATAATATATATGAATAAGGGCAGTTATTAAATGCAAAATGCTTGCATAATACCTTTCATTGGTTGCAACAGCCATGCATAAAGTCGTCCAGCTGCAATGCTGTAATAGAGTATTGGAAATTTTTGTTTGTTCACTACTTCTAAAATATTCTCTATGGTTGTAGGCGACCATGGCTCTGACTTGTCTCTGGTTGGCTCCTCCGCCGCTGCCCTGATTTATTTTAAATAAAGGATTAGTCTTAGTAACGAAAACTAGAAAAAATAACCGCTATTGTTTCTTTTAGTTAGTTAATAAAGTATGTAATCTAACCTTTGTGTACTAAGCAATTCCAAATTGGTCGGATTATTCTGGCTACTTAGTTTCTCAATATCCAACATTCGACATCTGCCTCGTTCAGCTACAACAAGGGCTTCTTCATGTCTACCGAGTTCTGAAACGTGAAAATATCATGACAACTATTATCAAGGAAAAATGTCTGTTAACATCAGGCAATAACCATTTTTATGAGATTTGGATTTTGAGTACAGTTTAAATTATTCAGAGAGGGAGAGAAAGGGGGAGGGAGAGAGAGGGGGAGATGGGGAATGAGAGAGGGTGAGGGGAGGAAGAAAGGGGGCGATGAGGGAAGAAATAGGGGGAGATGTGGAAGAGGGGGAGGCAGACATTAAAATTCTAATTTGAACATTGTAAGAGACAGTCCACAGAGTAGTATTTCAGAGAAAAGAAGTTTAAATAGAAGAATGTGCTCCCCATTATATAAGTGACAACTTAAGCTCTAACCAACGAGTATTCTCTGCAACGCGTGCAACGTTGAAGTATAAAGCGCAGTAGATTGCTTATCCCGATGTTTTTCAGGGCTCGTCTCCAAAGCTGAAAGTGCGCCTTGTAGCTGGTCTTTCGCATCTTCCGTCTCACCCGAAGCCCACAACGCGAAGCCGAGAGAATGGCGGACTTTGGCTTGCTATTTGTGGTAAAAAAATTGTATGATACAGTTACTTTTTTAGAACTTAATATATTTGACTGTAACATAAATAAGAAAAACAAGTGATATTAGATTTGGACTGACCTCATGCTCTGAATGCGTCCTGGATTCAATAGCAGCCAATGCCTGTTGTAAGTAGGACACTGCGCTATCACATGCACCCATGGCTAAATGAGCTCTGCCTAGTTCAGACAATGCCTGACCTCTACTTCTCAGATCACCTAGAAGTTCATAAAAAATTAAGTTGTGAGATACAATACTGCAAAGCGCCATCTACCGTTAACTACAGTAACTGTAAAATCAATATATTTAGTTATTGTGCTTGATGAATACTAACCAGCAGCAGTAGCATGTCTCAGACTGGCTTCATGCCATCTCGCAGCTTCGGCATGAGCGCCTGTAGCAGCATGAGCTATACCCAATCCACTGCATGCTCTAGCCTACAAAATATAAATTAAAAACGCGTGACGTGTTTGAAGTTTTTAATTTTAGTCGAAAATTATGCAAAACAGTTTGGTAAAATGATATAATGATAGATTTAAGATGATTAGTTTGAAACCTCATACGTTAATGGATGCCGACATCATAACACCTTCGATAATAACAATAAAGTATAATGATTAACGTAACATTAGAACAATGACAATAACAGTTAAATTTAATAGTGTTCGCTTTGTAATTTTAGTATATAAGCTGAATCAAAATAAACAAGTTCAATGAACGTCACGACCTCACACGAGAACCTTGTTTTTATTTAATAACACCTTCAACTGCTGGTAAAAAAGAACCCATATTATTCCTGTCAAATAAAATGTTTACAACAGAAACCGTTGGAATATGTATATACCTACCTGTAAGTGTGTTAATCCAAGTCGATGAGCTAATTCTAGCTCAGATCGATGGTGGGTGATGGCAGTCTGGTGATCACCACGCAAGTGATGAGCTATCCCTAGAGAGTACAGCGCTTCAGCCTCCATTATTTGGTTTTTTAATTCTCTGAAAATATATTGTATTAATTAGATAAAGAAGTTAGACGCTTTGTTATGAAGATAGGGAAGAAGAAGTTAGTAGTATATATTGTAACGGAACGTGTTATAATACATAAAGTAACACGTGTAACGGAACGCAACTAATGTCAGTTGCCAGATGACCTGAGCACTAATAAAGGAACCTAAGTTTAACAATATTTAATAATCTTTTATTTAACCACACTACATATATGAGTATATAGAGTTCGATAGTCGAAGGGTATCGATTAAAAAGAATTGCTAGTAGTAGATGTAGGTATCTTAAAACTATGTGATATATTCAAATATTTTTACGTTGCCAAGATAGTATATTGAAAGAATATATATTTTTTCAATATAACATGCCCTAACAGGGTTTTATTTTAGGGTTTTATTTTCAAAAAGCTTACCTAGCAATATTTTTCTGATGCTCCAAACAGGATATAGCCTGATCTAAATTGGACAGCGAAGTGTGCAAAGCGCCCAACTCCCCATAAGCCTGTGCCTTCGCTTCAGGCATGCCTAGCTCGTGTGAAACAACTAGACGCTTTTCCAAACACACCAGGGCTTGTTGTAAATTACCTATAGACCTGAAATTTAACAACATAGAGTTAGTTCGATGGTATGAGGGTGTGGTGGTTGTCTCAACAAATTATGAAGATTTCACGATTTTGACATTTCATTTGTCATGTCTTTCTTTTGTTCTTCTTCCGTGTCTTTTTGCATTGTGATAATTATATTCATTTTAATCCGCAGTACTATTTTACATAAGTTTCTCTAAAAGGGCATGTCACGAAATAGAGATGAGTAAAACAAATGAGAATGGAGAAAGAGATGGATATATTTATGATGTTGAGCTAGAGTGAGATATATAGAGAAATAAATAAATAAATATAAACTTTATTGTACCAACAAATATAGTTTTACAATTACAAATTGAGTCAAGTATTGTAGAGAAAATATTTCCAATTGCAAAGTTTTGAAATGAAATTAGTTTATTAGCATAGGCACTAAAGACCTGCGCTTGCTCATCATCAGACTCTACAATGGCTTCGAAAAGGCTTATGACGAGAAAGAGGCCACAAGAAACTTGTCAATCATAGCCTGATATATACAATATGAAGGTAAATAAAAATACAAACTTGTGACTAAGCCCCAATCCTCGATATGCTCTTTCCTGCTCTCTCGCATTATTTAGCTTTAATGCGAGAGCGAGATGCTGCTCGTGGTTTTTGATTGCTTCGTCTGGATCACCCAGAGCATCGTAGCAGTCACCCAATGAACCAAGAGCTCTTGCTTTGTCTAGTTGACTAGTTGTAGTGTTTAAACGTTCTAAAATCGCTAATTGCTGTGAAAATGAATTTAATAATTTATTTGAATTTCTAAATAATTAATAATAGTATATCAATATATTTAGCATAGACAACTGTTACCATAGACAATTTCTACAAGCAGTAATTGTCATAGACAACTTATAACCATAGACAAAAAGGTCTACAATGAGTATGTCAAGTGTTACCTGTTCCAAGTAGCCTATAGCGTCTTCATAATGGCCCATGTTCAATTTAGCAATACCAAGATTACCGTACGCTTGGGCTTCCAATGAACAATCTTGTAGCTCTTGAGCCCTTTCTAGTTGTTCCTAAAATATTAATATAGGAATGAATACCTAGAAATGTCTTTATTGAACATGCAATGCGTGTAAAGCTATCGAAAATAAAAGCAATAATAAGCTGCATAGAGCATAATAATACAATACCCTATAACATCTGGCCGCATGAGAATAATGACCCAAAGCCATATGTACAGCTCCTAAGTGTGAATGCGCACGCGCCTCACCAGCAGCGTCACCCGCCTCTTGCCGTAGTGTTAGTTCCTAAAAAACAATTTCATTTTAAATAGCTCTTTTACGTTTATTAATTAGGTATATTATATTATAAAGTACAAGTACAAAAAAATACATAATATAAAATTAACATTAATTTATAGTCAAATTACAGTCATAGTCAAAGTTATTTTGATGACAATTTTTTGATGGTTGGATGACTCATCATTTGAGATACAAAAACTTGCGTACTGGAGTGTTGCTTTGGAAGCAAATGGTAATTGAAACAGTCATATAGCCCATTTACATAATAAGTTTGCATATAGACCTGTGTGTGATGACCCAAAGCTGCATCTAATCTTCTCTGCAGTCTTCTTGCTAAGCCCAAAGCACCACACGCAGCTGCCTCCAGCGACCTATCTCTTGCCTGAAAAGTTTACAAATCATAAAGAAACTTATTTCTATTTCACTATATTCACATTTAAGTCATTAAACAAGTATCAGAGATCATTTCAATAGAAATAAATCAATATGATTCCAAATAGCTGAAACTATAGTCAGTTGGAAGTATCCTATGTTACTTCTGGTACCTCCAAATATATGTGTACAAAGTAATCGGTTAAGTAGTTAAGTAACAAACAAACTCACATTCACATTTATGTATTAGTAGCGATATAATGTAAATAATATATTTTACCTATATAATATATAGGTGTGTTTTAAATATTAAAAGTCGATATTGAACTTGTGTCCATGTTTAATCAGGAACCCACATTTATATATATATTAGCAAATAAAGTGATAGCTTACCTGTCTAGCAAAAACCAATTGCCTTTGATACATTTTAATAGCTTCTTCAACGTCGTTCATTTTAATTAGCACGTCTCCAATATTTCCTAAAGCTCTAAATTTTCCTTGCAAATGCTGTGTCATGTGAGCTATGGCTAAAAAGTATTTTTGGCACTCCAACGCCGTTTCTAGGTTACCTAGTGCTAAATGCGCGAGACCTAGGTTACAATACGCGCGACCCATGTTCATTTTATCTTGTAAATCTTTGGCTAACGAGAGGTCTTGGTCATAGTATCTGAAATTTAATAACAGGACATTCAGGACAAGGGAAGTAAAGACAACTATTATGTGAATAAATAATTATTTGTGTCAACCGAAAATTGAACCTAAAACCTCTGTTTAAAAGACATATCATAATATAATTATTTATTTAAAAGAACTGACATAGATGCTTTTTCCTACAACAAGCCAAAATACAGGAAACATCTCGATACTAACTGTCTTTAACTAACTAACTAGTGTTTTAAGTTTGTCTTTTTCCTTCATTAAATCTATATGACCCTTGTTTTTTTAAAAAAATATTATAGCGTAACATCTAAACTATGTATTTTAGTAATTTTATTAGAAGTGTTATCTATCCCTTAATCAACTTGAGCATGCCATCCTATAACTAAAACTTCATTTAGTTTGTATAATACTAATCCTTTTTATAATATGTAGTCCTAATGTAATTTTTGTAGGTAGCCTTTATAATTAAATAATAATACAAACGCAATATACAATGATAGTATGTTGATATAATGTATTTATATTTCCATTATTTTTAGTATGACAATATGATATTCAATTAATTGAAGTCACCGCACTACGCGCGTGGCACAGCACTAGTGTGTGTATGAGAGAGTGAGAATGTGCTTTAATGCACTATTGATATACATTCCATCTGATTGAGTTTCAATACAACTTCTTACCTAACAGCCTCTCTATAGTTCCCAAGACAATAATGCGCGTAACCTAAGAAATGGCAGGCCTTGGCTTCGGCGGCGACATCACCAAGTTCTTGCGACAGCATCAGATGCTGCTCGTAGTAAGGGACTGCTTGAGCGAATTCAGAACGGGATGAGAGGCAGTTGCCTAAGTTAAGTAATGCGCATGCTTCTCCTGCTGTGTCTTTTAACTCCCTTGCTATGCCTGGAATTTGCAAAATGTAATAAAGAAAATTACGGTCATTACCACTGTGAAATGAAATGAAGTGAAAATCGTTTATTAGCATAGGCACTAAAGGCGTGCACTTGCTCATTGTTAGACTCTACCGTGACTTCGGAAAGGCGTATGGCGAGAAGAATATCACAAGAAACTCGTCAATCATAGTCTGTACATAAAATAATAATAATTTATAAATCAGATTGCATAGTGGTTACAATAAATGTCAAATTAATAACATATAAGTATGTAATTTTGATATCGTAAAATTTTTGGGTTTCATTACGTTTAAAGCCATCTTCATATTTTTATAAAACATATTTGAATTTTAGTGTTTAAGTGCCCATAACAAAACAAAAAATAATTCAAAGAAAAAAGTCACTTGACCAATTTTTTTTCTTATATATTACTAAAATTACTAAAATGAAAAGTAAAAACTAAAGACATCCCATCGTTACCTAAATATCTTTAGTTAAGCCAATTTACTTATCTTCCATATCACTTTATATAAAAAATTTAATAATTGCTAAAATGCTACTTATAGGTTTTTCCAAATAATTACTTACCTCAGCGGTTTTCGAACTTTTTTGGCGAAGGAAAAAACCTTAATATAATTGTAAAAAATTGATTTATATGTATTTATGAATAATCACATTGCAATGTAATATTACATAATATTTAGTTGGAATATTTAGATGTAACCTTATAATCTCCCTTTGGTAGGTATTTTTTGCAGTACTTTAGCCCTAGGGTTCCGCGGAACACACTTTGAGAATGGCTGACTTACCTAAGTGAGCCCTATAGTGGAATAAGGCCATATCGTGAGCCCCTAAAGCCTGGTAAGCAACAGCCAGATTCCCATGAGTAGAAGCTTCAGAGCTTCTATCATGGACCTCTTTTGATATAGTCAATTCTTGCTTATGATACTTCACAGCCTGCTCGTAAAATCCAGCTGCCGAATATGCATTGCCTATGTTGCCATAAGCTCTGCCCATGCCAGCTTTATCCTGGAATAAAACCAAATTGCTAGTATTTTTTTAAATACTATATACATACAAGGTGTTCGAAGCCATGGTAGAGAGATTATGACAAGAAGAAGACCACAAAAAACTCGTCAATCATAGCCTGTATATGAAATAATTAACAAAAAAAAACGGAATTTTAATTCAAAGAAAAAAAAAGTAAATAATATTTATATTGTAAAAATATATAGCTAACTTATACAACATTAAATTCAGTCAAAAAATAAGCCAACGGTAAGTCAAGCTCAAACACTAGTTTAACCACACAATTCCATCGCTGATAACAAACATACAATTAAAAATATTAACCTGAAGTTGTCTGGCAATAGATAAATGCGCTTGGTGAAGTTTTAAGGCCGCGTCATGTTCTCCTAGTAATTGGTATACGATGCCCAAATTCGAGCAAGCCCTGCCTTCGCCAATCTGGAATTAAATATTTAATAAATAATTTTGTCTTTTAAATATAATTTTAAGCCGCGTCTCCTGCTCCTATGTCTTCCAAACATTAGACAAAAACATCGAAACATTGGGGCGTGGCCGTATACATTTTTGTATTCATAGACAATGTTTTTTGTTTTCCGTGGTCGACGGAAAACATAAACATTGTGTAGGCCACGCCCCAATGTTTGATGTTTTTGTCTAATGTTTGGAAGACAGAGGAGCAGGAGACGTGGCTTTAGTAATATATTACTAACCTTGTCTCTGGCAGCTAAAGCGACGTCCAATTGTCTTTCGTGCCATTTCTTCGCTTGTACATAATCACCGCCGCATCTGAAAATAAATTTGTTTAAATATAATTTTTGTTTCGAATCAGGGATCACTGCAACAGACGACCATAGAGGCCTTGTTACATTGATATCGGTCGGGATTTGGGAGATGGGGGGACCTGCGTGCCATGTTTCTTCTTGTCATGTGCTTTTCCAAAACCATTCTACAGTCTAACGATGAACAAGCGCATGCCTATAGTGCCTATGTTAATAAACTATTATCGATTCATTAGTGCAGTGGTTCTCAAACTTTTTGGCGAAGGAAAGAGCCTTAATATAATTATAAAAAACTGATTTATATGTATTTATGAATAATCATATTGCAATGTAATATTACATAATATTTAGTTGGAATATTTAGATGTAACCTTATAATCTCCCTTTGGTAGGTATTTTTTGCAGTATTTTAGCCCTAGAAGAACAACACCACTTTGAGAATGGCTGCATTAATCAATACATATCTTTATAGATCCATATTAAATGAATATACAATAATTAATTTTAAACACCGAACTGTAACTTAGCATTTTATTGGCTCACCTCGAAGCATGTCCCAGTCCAGCATAAGCTCTCGCTTCAATAGCTCGATCACCTAAATTTTGAGATATACGCAGCACGTTTTCATGATACGCTATAGCTTGAGTAAAATTCCGCCTGTAGTGATACGACGAACCCAGATTTGAGTACGCGCGGGCTTCCTCCACCTGATGATCAATTAAACGTCTTAAAATATGCCCCGTATCAAATTAAAACTCTTGAAAATTATATTACTAATCTCTTATAATGTAAGCACACACATCCGTTCCCATTCGCAACCAACATCCAAGTCCTCATTCGAACGTTCCTCGCGTTCCTCTTTTGTTTCATTCCTAATTCAAATTAACAGTTTTATTTATAAAAATATATATACTATTAACGTCGCTGCCGCAACCTCTTTTCTGTCGACGACATGCCTCATACAATGTTCTAATTTTAAACTAGAACTTCTAGTTAAAATTACCTGATCATCCAATCTGCGCGCCAATCTCAAATGTTGAGTATGACAGTCAACGGCAGAATCAAATTCCCCCATAGCAAGATACACAGCACCTACATTGCCAATCTCGCGTGCTTCTTGTACGCGGTCGTTAATTTGTTTCACTAGTTGCACGCACTGTTTATGACTTGCCAGTGCGTTTGGGAAGTCACCTATTGCTGTGTAGACATGACCTAATGATGTTAGGGCTGCTGCTGCCGCTTGGGTATCCTAGAATTCAGGTCAAGTGAAAAAAAAATTGGAGGTAAAAAACTGGACCTATGATGGAACCTAGTGACATGCCACTTATGATGTAACAAATTATTCAGATGGAAATAACTAGAAATACAAGTAAATATAATTATAAAAATATATGGAATTCAATATTACTATAACTACAGCTAAATTTAATTATTCGCATATACATAAAAACAAATAAACCTCTATCTAGCTTTCGACAATAGACGAGGAGTTATGAATTTTTCTTAAGAAAATCCACCAAAATTTTAAATTTTCTACCCATTCTATTTTCAAAAAACAACTTTTTTTCGACATATAGTAGAACCCGTAAAATAAGTTTTAGCTTAATCGAAAATGAGCCAGTAATTGTTCGTCCAATTCCCATATTGTGTTGGGTTACCAATAGCCCCATCATCCACAAACGGTTTAACACCACAAATCAATCAACCTCCGACAAAACCTTTCGAGTGAAGAAAGTCGGTGTGAAATAATAATTTATGATTATTTGTTCTCTGTATCCCGAAGTGGCCGAGTTGCCCTTTTCCACGAACATTAAAATTGTTATTTTATTTCTTGTACAAATAATTCGACTTTGTTGCAATTTGAACCCGCAGAAGTTGTAAAATGTGGTTCTTTATTTGGTACACGGGCATGTTCATTTGAAATACAGTTCCTGATGCAAACAATACCTACTTTATACATATTTTATATGTACTATATTATGGTCACATTTCGCTTTATGTTAAGTTTGATTCAGAACGCTTAGTGTGGATTTTAACATTTGGTTCTGCGAGTCACCGATAGGTTCGCATTGTTGGCTCTTTATAAAAAAAACTTTTAACATTTACGAACTAGGTTTAGAACAGTGTTTCCCAACGTGGGGCCCACGCCCCACAGGGAGGTAATTCGAAAATGGACTCGACACGAGTTTGACCCTTTCGCTCCGGCCATTTAAATGCAAAGCTAGACGAAATTTAGAAAGGGGGACATAGCATAAAAATGTTGGGAAACACTGGTCTAGAGGTACTAGTACAGAGCATACTTGTGCCTAGCTGCTTTTACACGCTTTCAAAGCACGTGTTTAAGCTTGAAAATGGTAATCAAATCCATTATTATATATTTAAAAAAAGTAGTAATTTACCTTGCACTTCATTGCCAAAACAAGCTGATACGCAGTTCTGATATAAATGCACCAATAAAATAAAGTAGAGAATTATATTTTGAAGCTATTATCAACAAAAAAAAAAGAAAACTCAAAATATTAGTACTGACTATATTAACACTAGAACTACCAACCGGTCAAAATGACTTGCAAAGTACTATTAAATATATTATAATTCAATAAATTTATTGCAGAATTGTAAAAAATAGAATCGTTTATTCGTTTACAAATAATATGGTTTTACATAAAAGTCTTGTTAAGAATAAAAACCGGTCAATATTTATTATTTAATTTATATAAGTACAGTCACTTGCATGGTTTTACAGTTAATTCCAATACACCATGCAAGGAGGAGTCAATTACAAAATAGAATAGTATTAATAATAAAATGTCAAGTGTAAAAAGAAAAATAATAATAATAGTGACCAATCAATATGACCGGTTGGTAGTTCTAGTGTTAATTGAACTTAGCGATAAACGTAATTTTTAATTATAACGTCATAGGTTGACAATTAGCTAAAATTTAAACGTAAAACCTTTCACAAGTCATGGAGTAAGAAAACAATCATATCAC
Source organism: Tineola bisselliella (assembly GCA_028551675.1). NCBI lineage: Eukaryota > Metazoa > Arthropoda > Insecta > Lepidoptera > Tineidae > Tineola > Tineola bisselliella. Next base: position 18,743 of record JAPWLS010000459.1, read on the forward strand.
CATTGTTTTGTATTGTCATCCGAATAACATATATCTATCTTTATCTAGCTAAAGTGTAATAAGGACA
>JAPWLS010000924.1:0-29179 GCA_028551675.1 Tineola bisselliella
TTTTCAGCTCTAAACTGAATTACAAAATACACTAAAAATCAAATAATACGTTAAAAATACATGCACGTGTCTGTATCACGCGTCATTTTGTTTTGGTTCCTCTATTCACCCACAGAGTACCTCATTATAGTCGCGTTTCTAAAGTTGCGAGTCGGAAATCTCCGAAAAAAAAAAACACCAATAATGTCAAAATGTGTTTTTGTGTAATTGAAACAAATTTTCGTTAATAATCTAAGTAGTAATGCTGTACAAATTCATTATTACCTCCTTAAAATAAAGATCAAAGGTTTTCAAACTAATATTTTGTGTATTTTTAACTAGTTTCTAATAGCGACATAAACTTCCTACAGTTTTATCGAGCATCCGCAACATGTAGATTTGTTATTAATTAATTTACAACGACAGATATATTCTGCCGGGCTTTAACATGTAAAAATACAAAACAGCGATTTAAAGTTGTTATTGTGCATAGTTTGTTTGTTGTATTGACTATCTTAAGCAGAGTCTCCTGCTCCTGTTTCTTCCAAACATTACACAAAAACATTGAAACATTGGGGCGTGGCCGTATACAATGTTTTTGCTTTCCGTCGACCACGGAAAACAAAAAACATTGTGTATGAATACAAAAATATGTACGGCCACGCCCCAATGTTTCGATGTTTTTGTCTAATGTTTGGAATAAACAGGAACAGGAGACGCGGCTTTAGAAATCATTAAGAAAATGTTAAATTATTTTTCAGAAATTTTTAAGCTATTTCAACAAACAACAAAAGAAAGTTATCATAATGTTAGTTCTGACTACGCCAATAGAGTCCGGCGATATTATTTTTTAGTCTACTAGGAATTTCTGAATGTCAACAAATAATATCAAATAAGAAAAAATAATGTTTTTATTTTCCCTCCAAAACTTTATTAATATTTCTAAGTTTAATTTTACTGTTATTGAGGTTTTTTAGTGTCATGATATAGGATATCCGCATAGATATATACCTATAATTAAAAAAAATACCAAATGCGTCCGAACCCTTTAATGCAACCATTCTCAAATACTGCAAAAAATACCTACCAAAGGGAGATTATAAGGTTACATCTAAATATTCCAACTAAATATTACATAATATTACATTGCAATATGATTATTCATAAATACATATAAATCAGTTTTCCTTCGCCAAAAAAGTTTGAGAACCGCTGCTTTAATGGTTGACGGCAAACTGAGTAACTACCCTCAATACATACACAGGTGAAATGTTTACTTGATGCAAATATACACTAGTGACAATGGCAACATATTATAATGTCATAACAAGAACGAAAAAAAACTTCCTACGTCTTTGTTAAACTTTACCAACAATTTGATACGAGAAATGTTAATAAAATCGAATAAGTATTATTAAACATTTCAATTTGCTTTGAAAATATTAATACCTGTACTTAACTTGGACTTAGTATAAAATATAGGTATTCAAATTTAAATATTTGAACAATCATATAATGAGTTCCAGTGCCTTGTAATGGTGTTGTAAATATTCTAGTATAATACGATATAATCTATGCTTGTTATGTTTATTTATCAATTTTATCTCAATTAAGTGAATTTATTTGTGATTCTTTTTTGTAAATAAATATCGTAAACCTTAAATTGCATATATACATAACTATCAATTCGGTATTCTCTTTGGCGCAGTGGTCAATTAGAGTCAGTTCTGGTTTAAAGGTCAGATCATTTAAAAAAAGGTATCTTAAAAAATTCGCCTTCGTGGAGAGTGTACCTTACAATCAAGCGTAGCTCGTTTTCCATAACAACGGCGGCTCATATCTTTCTTTATATTAGTCAAGTAACGGTACATTGATTCAAAACAAACAGACAACCAAGTCAATACAATAAATCATTCAAAGATTAAATAAAAGCGATTCATACAAACCGAAACTTCAAAGAATAACCGATCAGAAGTACTTTATAGTAAAACACATTGATAGACACAAATTGCTTCCATCAAGATGTGCGTCTACGATAAAATACCTAATGAGTGCGTTTCGTTTGTGCATCGCGTGACCCTATTCCAGTGGCTAGCGGTGCGTTCAAATATAATTAGCAAAATTAGTGTGGGTCAGCATGCACAAAACGTTTCGGTTAGACTAGGGATGTGCAGACTATCGATGTTTATTTTTTTATATACAATATTCGCAATTCAAAATGAGTAATTTCACAGTAAAAATGAAACTAATAAAAATATTTTTAATACAATTTTAAAAATGCCTAATAATACTAGTTTTTCTTTAAGAAATAAATAGAAATCCTTCATTGGATTTTTTGTATCGTAACAAGTGTGTATTTAAATCTTATTCAATAATAAAATAAATATATATTATTGAATAGTTTTAATACTCAACTTTATTGGCGACGTAAAAAAGATAGACAATACCAACTCGATTCTGACAAGAATGGGCGATACCATCTTTACTGTCATTTCATTTGTTTTTCTCATATAAACAGCGGTTTTTCGTATTTAATTGTCTTTAATTTTTATATCGATAATAATTGAATAAACAGAATGGTAGAACATCACTAGAACAGCCCAAAAATATTCCAGTAAGGGCAATAAAATAGTTTTCATAATTTACGAATTGATTTTGACAATTGAAAACGTTCTTTGTTCTTACAACGTTACGGTCTTGTTTTAATTGCGTTGCGTCTATTGATTTATGGGCGCAATAAAATTTAAACGTATTCGAGGCAGATTTATATAGTACGTCTGTATTTGGTTTAACTGGTATGTAAAATTAGATTCTTCTTTTTTATATTGGAGCGTCATATGACCGTAGTCTGCATAATGTTAAGCTAAAGTATGGTCCACGAATGAAAATTACTGTTAGCACAGACAGATGTCCGCGTGGAACCCTTAGTTCTACCCGACTACTTCCAAGTTGATCCTGAAACGCGACCAGGTCACTTCACGGGTGTTCCGCTTGAAAATGGTGGTACTTACTTACCCAGTCTAATTTCTGGTGCATTAGTTACGCTGCTTACCATTAATTTTATTTGTAGACGTATATAGTATAAAACAACTTGTTAAATTAATAGTTGGGCCTGATTCGATAATATTTAAAATAATTAAAAACCTTTTTGGAGTATACTAGCTAGTATTTAAAATAAACGCAATCATGGGCCGCAAAAATCTTTTAAATTAATTAAATTTTGTTATAAATATGTGACCGTAGCAACTTTGCCATTGATTTAAATATATTAGAGGTGACATTATGAACAAATTTAGATTTGCTCCCACACTAGGCAAAACTTGTCACGTGGGACCCCATCACTACTATAACTATATTGCAATTTTTTTTATCTACTTATTTGATTGTATTTCATTTGAAATGTCTTCTTTAGAACATTGAACTCAATGAACAAACGGCAACAACAACTTATATAAACCAAAACCGACACTACAATATTATTGATAATTAAATTAACCCACACAAAAAAAAAATTAAATACAATTAGAATGCAAATGAAAATGATGTTTGGTCATTATTAGATATCGAGGACACGACTGCTCTTACACCCACACCCAGACACACACCCACACCCAAACACACACCCAAACACACACATGCTTTCTTTCATTTCGACAATGTGAATTATTGTTTCATCTAGTAGGTACATAACACGAATTGATTATAACTGTTGTTTTTAATCTCATACATTGAGCGCTCGGTTGTTTTCGTATATCTTCGGGCAAGTCCGGATTTCTGTTCTGATTTCAAACTCACCGGGTCTTATTAACATAGACGAACTTAACATTTTTTCAATTTCAAAAAAATCTCCATTATATGAAAAAAAAAAAATTTTTTTCAATTGTTTCTGAAATTTATACAATATTTTATGTACAGGCTATGATTGACGAGTTTCTCGTGGTATTCTTCTCGTCATACGCCTTCCCGAAGTCACGGTAGAGTCTAACGAAGAGCAAGTGCACGCCTTTAGTGCATATGCTAATAAACAATTTTTATTTCATTTCATTTAAATCGCTCGCCTATTAAAGGCTATTTTAGGTCACCTACCATTCCGGTGACATGTATTATAATAACAGAGTCACAGTCAAGCTATAGATATACATTTTTGTACTACTTACATAACAGTGTCAACCAGAGGCGGCTCGTCCTAAAGAGCGCTGGTGCAGTGCACTCCCACGAAAATTACAGAACTTATATTACAGCGGCGTAGATATAGGTAATATAATATACTATTGTATAGGCATAGTAGAATAGAATGAATGTAATGTAAGGATAGTATGTATTATGAAGAAATATAGATTACTTCTGTAATTTTCGTGGGAGTGCACTGCACCAGCGCTCTTTAGGACGAGCCGCCTCTGGTGTCAACCATAATCCAATTAGATATACATACATACATATTCATAAATACAAACATATGTAAATTACTTAAAACTGTTCACAATTAACTTGTTAATCGACTTTAATTTAGAAGATTTATCTATTTCATAATTTAAACCGCGAGTTTTTCCGGTTGAGAAATCGCTTTAGGAATTTATTATTATTATTATTATACCGAAACTTGTAAAGCCCTTATGATGTTGTTTTTCTGACCCTTTAGCATTAATTAGAAATTAAATAACGAAATATCTTTTGTTTTTTGTTTATGTTTAAATATATCCCAAATATAGACGCGATTTTAAGTATTTTTTATCTACACAAAAGGAAAGTAATTTAAAAGACGTTAAGCGGCTTATTGTTGCGTTTATTTTGATTAATTTGATTAAAATAAACGTGATAATAAGCCGAAAAGAGTCGTTTTAATTAGACAGTTTTGTAATATGAAGGTAGTAATTAAATACAAGACTAATGATCAATCTCGATATTGCTTTATCAGCGACGTAGAACAAATACTCACGCAAAGAACCGGATGAAAAATTAATAACTCTATTTTAATATCAATATAGAAATAAAAAACAGTGGAACCTCGCATAACGAGCACAATAAATTGTAAAATAATTGCTCACATAACGAGCGACGTGGATAAGGGAATCCCAAAGCGATAAAACTGTAGCGACTACCTCTACTGCCTGGGCACATGTGGTCGCAGCAACCCACAAACCTCGACCAATGAGCGTGAGCTGCTGGTATGACGTCAGAGTAAGAAACTAGTGAGGAACGATTGTAATAAGAAACTATTATATATTATATACGAAAACACTTGTAAACGAAAACAATTGTATAATTGTATATAAATGTATAATTTTCTGCGCTAGCTAGTTAAGATTGTTTCGCTTAACGAGTGTTTTTTTTAAATATTTTATTAATCATACTCGTTGTGCGAGATTCGACTGTACTTTGTTATTATAAATAACCTGATCGTGGAGATCTCGTCGATTTTACAGTTAGTACGTTAACAATGTTGACAGCTGTCAGATTATGAAAATAACAAACCTCTACACAATAATAAGGAATAATAGACATGAAGAGAAATTGAAGTGGGTAATAATAACGTTAATATATTCACAAAGTAAGTGTTTATTTAGATCAGCCATTCTCAAAGTGTGTTCCGCGGAACCCTAGAGCTAAAATACTGCAAAAAATACCTACCAAAGGGAGATTATAAGGTTACATCTAAATATTCCAACTAAATATTACGTAATATTACATTGCAATATGATTATCCATAAACACATATAAATCAGTTTTTTATAATTATTATATTAAGGCTTTTTCCTTCGCCAAAAAAGTTTGAGAACCGCTGATTTAGATTATCACCAAATAGCACGTTTAATAGGAAAAAAGACACAGCGGTCATTTGACCGAAAGCAGATCTCAACTCTAAAGAAGTAAAGACCTCTACTTTCTCTACTCTCTACTTTTTAAATTAATACCTAATTTTGATTATTGCTCGAATAAAAAAAAGCAAAATAACAAATTCACGAAAAATAAATCAATAAATCAAATCAAATAAATCATCTACATGTCAAATGTCAAATTTAAAGTCAATTAACGCTTTTAAGAGTACTTTAAACTTAAGCGCTGACAGTTTTAACCTATTAGTTAAGTTTACACAAAAACTTTCTTTGGCTTCTATCCAAAATGATGACGTCATTGTTAACCAATGAAATAGGCGTCCATATTCTTGGTAATACGTCGTCGCTCATACACGATATCGAATTTATTAACGAGATATTTTTCTAATACAAAAACAACATTTATAAGTCTTGACAAATTGTCAGAGCAATATCAGTAGAAAAACGACACAGAATATCAGCTTTTAAACTCATTGTAATAAGGACGATTGGTAATAATAGGTCGAGATATCGGATATCTGCCCACCCAAGTGGTGAAATGAGGCTTGAACGTATTTGGAAGATGTTAAGATATTTATTTGTGTTAGTAGATAAACTTTTGTAATTGAAGATGGGGTATGACAATGTATCTTTTACGTTTCAAACTCGAATTTCAATTAGATAAGATCTGTATGCGTCAAAGCAATCTGTTATTGTCAAATGAAGTCTTTGATTGGAATCAAAGAACAATCTATATAGAATATTCATGGAGGCGTTATTACTTTCGATTATCGTTCATTTAACTATTTTAAAAAGGTCATTAGACCTGAACACATAAAAATAAATGAATATTAAAAATAAAAACAAAAGAAAAACATATTTAAATCAAGAGAACATGTAAAACAAAAAATAAACGACAAACAGAATTTGAATTTGGAATTGAAAACCGTTTTAAATTTAAAGAATTTTTAAACGTATTCTAAATTTAAAATTTTGACTTTTTATTCATTTATTTGTGGAACATTTATCTCTCTTTTATATTGAATATTTTATTTGTATGTTTCTTTGTAGGGAACATATATATATAAGCGTATGACTACGTTCTTCTTTATATTGCGGTACATGAACCGGGACAATTGCTACCAAAAATGTCGGATTTAATGACAGAAAGAACCCAAATACGACCAGGTCTTTGCCATCAGAAAACCTTAGCTAGACTTACATATCTAGACTGTACACGATGAACCTGTATTCTGATGCATGAACGACATTATGATAAGATAAACCCGATATAACAAAGATTCATTGTTATACATTTCCGGACAGAATCTATTTTTAATATTTTCGGAATAGATAACAAATAAAAATAAAAACGTCAATATAAATAATAAAATTAATTACCTAATAATAACACTGGCACATCTATCAATAACAGCCATAGTAAGTTATAACGACGAGACTGCATTTTTGTTTGGGGCGTCGCCTGCTTTTTCTGTTCGCGTTCAACACTCTGAAACAAATATTAAAACAAATTTATATGGGTTTCTCCTCATCTATATTTATTATTTTTAATTATCGCTTTTATAATTATGTTAACGCATGGACTGATTGTAGAAGAAGGCGCCTTGAAATGAAATTAAATGAAAATCGTTTATTAGCACCTATGCTAAAGGCTTACATCGTTAGACTCTACCATGACTACGGAAAGACGTATGACGAGAAGAATACCACAAGAAACTCGACAAAGACATATCACTCAGAACAATTTGTAATTACATAAATGAATAGACGGAGCTACAAGAATTTGTATAAGCCATTGGCCTTTTTAATATTAATAGTAGGCGTTTAGAATGACGCGTAGGTCATTGTCAGGTAACCTAACCTAGATTCTTTCGCGTACACTCATTATAATAGACATCACGTCTCAGATCCTTTCCTATCTTTAATAGGTTTTATATTTTTGGTATCTGAAACCTAACCTAATACAGTAATACCCCGCTTTACGCGGTTTCACTATTCAAATTTCGCGCTCAATTGCCCCGCATTACGCGAAAGAGTGCGTAATAACATAATGTAGTCATCAACTTCTCTATGGTCGCAGGAATTTCAGTTAACGCGATTTTTTCCGGAACGTATGGCTCGCGTAAAGCGGGGCATTACTGTAATAATAATAAATATATTGCTTTAAAAATAATAACACTAATACAATTTAACTAATAAAAAATAAATTTAGAGTAATAGGCGATCTTATCACTAAAAGTAATTTCTTCCAGATAACTAATTGTCATAGGAGAAACAGTGTTAGTATCGGGCAATGCAATTTAGGAATATTTATAATTAAGATATAAATAAAACTATATACATAATGAACATACACATATATAAAAATACTAGCTTTTAACCGCGGCTTCGCTCGCATTTAAGTCATTAAATAAGTATCAGAGATCATTTCGATAGAACTATATTCAATATTTTATTATAGTCAATTGGAAACTATAGTAAAAATATATTTTTTTAAATAAAAAGTATCCTATGTTACTTCTAGTACCTCCAAAAATATGTGTACAAAGTTTAATGATGATCGGTTAAGTAGTTGTTGCGTGAAATCGTAACAAACAAACTCACATTCACATTTATAATATTAGTAGGGATTATTCAGAAGGAGAGAGGTATAATGGGTTAGGTTTAAGTTTAAAGATAGCAAGAGGGTGTAGACTTAGTAGATAATGGCAAATCATTCCAGAGACATATAGGAAAAGATGTGGAAATTTCGACGACATAACCTAACCTAAAAATGACATTTTTAGTGTATTGAGTTAAACGTAGATCTAGTGACCCAACCCGGCATAGTGGACGCGAGTTTTGTTTGCATATATACCAGTGGGCTTATCACGAATTTAGTCTGGCTTTCGAATCGAGCTGTCACAAGTAAAACGGATCCGTTAGCAATCGGGATCATGAATTTTTACTAACGACTAACGAGCACCAACAATCTATCAAATGAACGAAAGATCGAGACGTTCGAAAATTATCAAAAAGTATCTAAAATATTGTAGTTCCAAATCCGCACGCGGTGGCGCTGCTCAAATTTCCATACAAATCGCTTGAAGCGAACTCGGTTCGAAAGCCAGACTAAAATTCGTGATAAGCCCACAGATAGTGTAGTCAAAAATGAAATTTTAAAAATAGAATGTTGTATTATGATTTCATAGAATCAACTAAAATTTGATACATATGGTATATAGACTCATGCGAATATTAAATTCTTTGTCCCTCCTAAAAAGGAATACAGGTGGAACGTATCAAGTAGCTTGACAGGTGACATCTGTTAATTAAAATGCATTCGACGTACGCATGCGCTAATATTTGCAAATGCTTAATTGATTTCTTATTATAAACGAATTTAATTACCTACGCTGTTATTTATTCTGGAGATTTTTTCGTCATGACGATCGAAATAGATTGTCTGATGTAAAATTTATGTTATAAATATTTTTATGTTTAAAAATTTTATTTTAATTTTGTTTGTTAATTGCAATTGTTTTTCTAGTCTGTTCTAGTATCTACCAGCTTTGTGTTAGCTTGTATAATTTTTTTGTGTCAAAAAAAAAAACAAAAAAAAACGCAATAATAAACCGCATAAAGTATTTTAAAATAGTTCGTTTGAGAAGTGTATAGAATAAAATTAACGAGTAAATATTTTAACAGTTTTTTAGAAAATAATAATAATAATATACGTTTATGTTATTTTCAAATATTGTGAAAAACAGGACTACCTCTGTGATGAAATCAGACTAAGGCGCTGAGGTCGCGGTTTTGATTCCCGGTCGATAATTACATTTGATACTATTGTTTTAGGTCTTGTTCTATGTTTGTGTTGCCCTTGTCTTGATGCCCATAGGACAGGGAATCCTAGCTTGAGATACTGAATGTTCGCGAATAATTCATTCAACACAAGAGACATTGTCTTAAAGGAAATTATTTAAAATTATTTTGCTTATAATTATGAATCAGTCGTTGAAGCGAAGCCGGAGCGACCGCACGTATCCTGATGATGCCACGTGAAGTGGCGAAACGCGTCGAGACAAATTACTGAATGTTGTAGCGGGAATTATAAGCAAAATAATTTTAAATAATTTCCTTTAATATGGATTTCCGCAAAGTAACGCCTGAAACAACTAATGACATTGTCTTAGCTCAAAATTGATTATATACTAAAGCAAATAAATCTTCTTTTATTAATGGCTTCAGATATCTATTAAAGACAATCCTGCCAATGTCGAGTATTCAGGTAGCAGCCCAATAAGAAATTATAAAATTTAATTCACACGTAAACCCCCATATCAAAAAGCAATTTTCAATCAAAACAAATAAATCAGTTAAATGCATATTTAAAAAGTGTAATAAATAGTTCTCTATTGGCCGAGGCCGAAGTGCGTTCACCTTTGTCGACCCCGACTGTTTATACAGCGCCCGTGAAGATAGATACCAGATAGCGCACTTTTGATGTGACTTCAATTAGAATTAATTATAATGTATTTATTGATAAGCTGTTTTGTAAACGTCTCTTTGTTTGTAAAAGATTGTTTTTTTTTATCGCTATATCTATTCTGATTATTCCGACTGAATTATTAGTCTAATTTAAAATATAAATATAAAAAACACATAATTTAGAAATAGAAGATAAATATTGTTAAACTGAAAAATCATCGACAACACTATTGTCTGTGGATTCTGTAGCCACGCCTCTTTTGCCTAGCGTTATTTTATAAAGTAAACTGTCAAAGTGACATTACGATATTGGCGCCAATGGATGGCGAGTTGGAATGTTAACAAAAGTGTTAAATTGTTAATGTTTCAGTCTGTTAATTCGATATTAACAATATAAACTTCATATTCCTAGTCATATTACAGCCATACTCGAAATAAAAAGAGGGAAAGAGATAGAAATAGCTAAGCTTTTAGGTCATATGCATCATGAGGAATTATGACAATTCTTCTATGACAATTGGTTATCTGGAAGAAATTACTTTTAGTGATAAGATCGCCAATTGCTCTAAATCTGTTTCCTATGAGTTAATTTGTATCAGCATTGTTATTTTTTTAAAGCAATAAAGTATTTATTATTATTATTAATTATGAAGAAAAAAGCCTGTAAGCCTGTTTATTTAAAAAGAATTTAAGTAAAAAATTACTAGTTATGAAAAAAACTTCATATTGCAATATAGTAAAGAAAAATAAATTAGTGCTCGTTTTATTGGTCTATTTCTTTTCCATCAAAGTCACCAGAATTATCGTTTATTATATTATTTATTATTATATTTTTTTTTATTAAATAAATATGCGCAGTCATTTTTTTTTTCAAATAAATTCCTTATCTATTACATAATTATGACGTTCATCGTATTTAAGAAAAAACAACGACACAAAGTTCTTTGATAAAATTTTTTTTTAAATGCCGATTATGTTTCTTCGACAATTTCATTTTATTGAACACACTTTTGCTATAAGAATGCAGAAAGACATTTATGACTTTGCCATATACATATACGGGGTGTACCAAAAGTCAAAACGTCAAACTAATACATGAACATCTGTATATAGTAAAATCTTGCTGATAAAGATCAGTGAGCTTATCACGAATTTTAGTCTGGCTTTCGAATCGAGCTGTCACAAGTAAAACGGATCCGTTAGCAATCGGGATCATGAATTTTTACTAACGACTAACGAGCACTAGTAATCTATCAAATGAACGAAAGATCAAGACGTTCGAAAATTAACAAAAAGTATATATTGTAGTTCCAAAACTGCACGCGGTGGCACTGCTCAAATTTCCATACAAATCGCTTGAAGCGAACTCGGTTCGAAAGCCAGACTAAAATTCGTGATAAGCCCACAGAAGACGAAACATATTCTAGACTACTATAATTTATATAGTGCAACCTTGATATAATGATACTGAAAGAGATCAGAACATAATTTTTTGTTAAAATGAGGTTCGTTATACAGAGGTTAGGTTGGTCTACGGTTCGTTTTAACAAGGTTTAAAAAAATATATAAATCTCAACTTTACGTAGGTACTAATCTGCTTTCCCTGTTATAGCGAACGATTTCATTAAATAGAGGTAAATAATACTTTCTTTTTATATTTTGCGAAGATTGAAAATTCGTTTTTAACAGATGTATTCGTAATGTAAAGGTATATTTTACATTAGCTCTTACGGGCAGCTCTAGGGGATTTCGTTGAATTTGTTAAATAGAGGAAATCGTTATATTAAGGTTACTCTGTATAAATAATAGTTAACAAAACATACACATAATATAACGTGGTATGACAATATATAGGAAGTGTAAAATTCCCCCTTCCAGCTGTCACTTAATTCCTTTATACTTCTTAAATAATTCACTAATTAAGACAGCCTTGAGTTTATGTTACAGACTTCATTCTGGTTAACACTGGATTCTAACACAACTGAAGGTATTTTGCAATTTTAACAACTCATTGCATATCGCAAATTTAACATATATTTGTCTCTTTCCTACTTATTGAATTTATCTTGCGAGTGAAAGAGATGACACCATTTTAAATCGTCTCAAGGAATTTATAAAATATAACATGTTTTGTGTAAATTAAATCGTAATGAAATTAAATCACGAATTGTCTCTCAATGATGCCATGAAAGACATTTCCCAGTAGGTATAAATATAAATCGAAATCTAAGACACACTCTTTAAACTCACTCTAAATTTGTGAGTTTATTTTTGATAACATATTATTAACTTATTGCTGGATGATTTTATATCATCATCAACACTATTAAATTAAATTAATATTTTTTTGATTGAATATCGAACCTCCGACCTCAGCTAAGAACTTCGTCACAAATGTCTATACCTATAGTATATATTAGTATTAATTATAGATAATAAAGCTTGGATATAACTAATATTATTTTATGTTTACCCTTAGGTATACAATAGGATGACAATGCCCCTATACAGTAGCTATTGTTCTACATCATAGTAGATTTTTATTATATATTATGACATTAGTATGGGCTTTTTGACATGTGGTTTTACGTGTGAATTTAAATTTTGTAATTTCTTATTCGGCTGTTGCCGAATACTCGACATTGGCAGAATTGTCTTTTATAGATAGCTGAGACCATTAATAAAAGAAGAAGTCATTAGTATGTAAGTGGACAATGCCAGTATACATCAACTAAATCAAATTGATAATTATTAAATTAATAAATTTATTTCATTTATATTTGTATTTGTATTGACGAGTAAAAGCGCTTTATTGGAGCCCAATTACTAAAAGTAAATAAAAAATGTAATATCGGATCTATAAAAAGTGTAAGTTAACAACAAATTTACTTTCATTGCAGAAAAATGAGTTTAAACAGTGTCATATTCAAGATCCGTATTAGTAAAATGACAGAAAATTCATGCGTTATTCATAGCATACACTCCGTTCCGTATGATGCTTTCATAGGTTTCTTTGTCGCACAATACGGCTGAATAAACACACTCTATTAGTTAAATTGTTTATTTATAATATTAACAAAATAGTCGGCCACTAGTCGGTAAAGCCGACTATCCGGCCACTATCGTAGTCGGCGACTAATCGGCAAAAAGCGCCGACTATCCGGCTTCTTACTTTGTGTCTATTTCTCAATAAAATGTATGTGTTACTTCCTTGTAAAGAAAATATATTGATGAACAAAATTAGTATCTTAATTAAAAAACAAATCAACATAATATTTAATGACATATATTGCAACACTGCGTGATGATATTTGAAACTATCGTCAAACTAGTGAGCTGTAAAACTCAAAAAACTTTTTTTGTTATTTATATTTGTCCACATGTCAGTAGTGACTGAAATTGCAGCGAATCAGCTGTAAACGAAGCGTCACGGGAATCCCCTAAACCGTAGTCGGCTTGGCCGATTAGTCGGCTTATTTACAACCGACTAATCGGCTAGTCGGCTAGTCGGCCAAAGTCATAATCGGCACATCTCTAATATATATATATATATATATATATATATATATATATATATATATATATATATATATGTATATAATATATACGTCTAAATATCTCGTAATAAAACACTTCTATAGCATTTATCACCGTGAAAAATAACAGTGATAAATCATTATAACTTATCAAGACGCAATTATCTATATCTATACTAATATTATAAAGACGAAAGTTTTGTATTTTTGTATGTATGTAAAGAATTCGTTCAAAAACTACTGGACCGATTTCAAAAATTCTTTCACCATTTGAATGCTACATTATCACTGATCAATATAGGCTATATAAATTACAGGAAAATAATAAGGATCCTTACTAAAACTACAATAATGTAACGTAAGGTTGTCAAAAATTGCCATAAAAGGCAGGCGTCATTGAAATACGAAACATCATTAAACTTCATAGTACTTTATATCTTCATTACTACGCGAACGAAGTCGGGGGCAACAGCTAGTAATAAATATGTAATAATAAAATGTTATAAACAAACATTTGAGAAAAAAGACCTAGCCGAAGTTAACTAGGCATTTGTACTTTTATTTATTTGTGACATAAAACATAGCTCTAAAATCTACCTATGAGTTTCTTTTTTGCAATAAATCGCAGTATGTCAAAGAAAATTGCATACTATTAAGTAATAATAAGCCATAATTTCTGCTTACCCTTTACGTTATAATATCGAAGTCGTGATGTGTCGTACGTTTACTCGCACCATTACTTACAATAATTGCTATTCCAAGCCATGTAATTAAATATAACTCGGGCGAGGCGTACTTTACTAAGAAATTATTAGTACTAAATTGAATTCCTATTTCAAACTCTTAGCAAAAAGGAGTCTACAATTTTTCAAAACAAATAATGTCATTAATATACTTCTTCTTCTTATTTCTGTGGGCTTATCACGAATTTAGTCTGGCTTTCGAATCGAGCTGTCACAAGTAAAACGGATCCGTTAGCAATCGGGATCATGAATTTTACTAACGACTAACGAGCACCAGCAATCTATCAAATGAACGAAAGATCGAGACGTTCGAAAATTAACAAAAAGTATCTAAAATATTGTAGTTCCAAATCCGCACGCGGTGTCGCTGCTCAAATTTCCATACAAATCGCTTGAAGCGAACTCGGTTCGAAAGCCAGACTAAAATTCGTGATAAGCCCACAGGTCCTACTAACATAGTAAGATCTACAAAATCACAATTTTACAACAGAGCGGTTTAAAGTTGTGCATAGTTTATTTGTGTAGATTCTTCGTTGTTGTATTGAGTAACTCAGAAACCATTTTTTGTCGTTAGATGGAGAGTTATATTTAGAAAACTATATCAATAAAAAATCGAAAATTATAAAAATGCCTGATTCGAAGCTAGGCTAGGTTCTTTTGTTTTTTTATTTCCAGTAATTTTACATCGTAAATATAAATATTTGGTTGTTAATTTGTTAAGCAAAAAACAACCTTAATCCCCAACTTAAGTCTAAATATACCATGCCCATAATAGATGCAGCGGATGCTAAAACTGGACTAGTTGCGTCATCAACTTGTGACCTATTTAGCCGTTATGCATACAAAAGAATTTTATTAGAGATTCTAATATATCGGCCAAAGTAATAGAAAGACCGTAGTTCGCCTAACATTAAGATAGAGCCCATGTTAAAATTATAAAAAAATACCTAAATAATTAATTATATATAATTTATATAGCTCTACTAAATAATTAATTAACACTATAAGCTCCTTTATGTTACCTGAGAGGCTTCGGACAGAAATACGGACGTTTCCTACTCAGAAACACTTACGTAATCGTTCACGAAACTTACGGATTTGACAGCGACGTCAGGACGGATAGGCCACACAATGTTTATTTTACGGATATTTGAAAGGAATTTTTACGGGCTTATATGTCAAAATTCACGTAAGCTACAGAAGTGACGGCCGTATCAGGAAACTTCGATGCCTGAGTAGCCCCCCTGGCTTCTTCCAAGCCATCCACTTCCACAACTAGGTGCGATGTAAAAATATAATAAACAAGTTATATGACAATCATCTCCCGTAGCTTTAGTTATAAATCGTCATGGAAAATAACAAAAATGTTCGTAAATTTTGAAACTTCACACACAGGTTTATTCTGATTCATAACTTAAGTGTTTAAAGCTAAATTTCATATCATATAAGTACAAAGGGTTTGTATAAAAATTCCATATAAAATTTAGATACAGTGCAACCTTGATATAACGATACTGAAGGGAATCAGAAAATAATTCGTTATATCAAGTAATTTGTTACAATGAGGTTAGGTTGGTCTACGATTCGAATTATTAATCTCAGTTTTACGTAGATACTAATCTGCTTTCCTTGTTATAGCGAACGATTTCGTTAAATAGAGGTAAATAACATTTTTATATTTTGCAATGATTGAAAATTCGTTACAAAAAGGTTTTTAACAAATGTATTCGTAATGTAAAGATATATTTTGCATTAGCTCTTGCGGGCAGTTCTAGGGGATTTAGAAAAATTCGTTGAATCGAGTGTAGTTGTATCATGTTTATATGGAGGTTTAAATCTGGAAGAAAGTTATGTAACTTCCACAACTATAAGATATTATTCAAAGAGATTTAAGTTTTGTAATAGTGACATACCTCAAAGATTAATCAAACATGTATTTAATGTGAGGTAAATAAAAAAAAATTAGAGTCATTAAATGCTCATGGTACAGCGTAATTAACAAATTTTTAATCAAATTACTAGTTTTTGTATTCTAGAACAAAAAATGCTATTGTTCTTAATTAAGCCACTAATTTTAACTAGTAAAAAGACGGCATCGATCATTTGACCGTGGTTTGGTTCCGGATTTATTTTTAATTTCAGCACGGTTTATTAACGTTATATTTAAAAATTTAAATGTTGATATATTTGACCAATCGGCACCGGTCATTTGACCGTGGTTTGGTTCCGGATTTATTTTTAATTCCAGAACGGTTTATTAACGTTGTATTTAAAAATTTAAATGTTGATATATATTTGACCAATCGTTTATATAGGTAAATGTTAAGAAAAGAAAAAAAAATTAGCCGTCTCTCTAATGTTAGACAGCATTTTTCTGATATGACTACGCCAATAGGCGTGTTAACTATTATACTAAGATATACATATACATAATTGCAAGATATATGATATAAGAAGCTTTATATTACAGTTTTTCTTTTGTTTATATTATAATTTTTGTTTTAATATTGTTAAACTAGGTTCACGCAGGCAGTCCCAAATAGAATAAAACAATATTTAATTATGATATATAAGTATGAAATAAATGCTTTTAAAAAAATCCTGCTCTAAAATAATAATTCAGAAATACATAAAACAAAGGAATAACTATTTTAATTAAAATGGAATTTAAACGCGAATAATAATCATTTCTCAGAATCCTTATCAAATTATACTGGATTTCTGACAGAATTGTTTCACTGTCCTAACATAACACGATATTAGTAAGAAAGATACTGTACAGTAATACCCCGCTTTACGCGACCCCGTTATGCGTGGTTTCACTATAACGCGAAATTCAAACTTATTATTAAATTAGGCGAAAGAGTGCGCATAAACATAATGTAGTCATTAACTTCTCTATGGTCGCGGGAATTTCAGTTAACGCGATTTTTTCCGGAACGTATCCCTCGCGTAAAGCAGGGCATTACTGTACAATATGAATTATATTTTTAAATATGTTTGAAATCGAGAATATTAAACGAAAAAGTGATTACGAAAAGAAAACAACATCTAGAAATTTTACAAAACCAGAGGAGCTACTCAGGCGCACGAACTTCGGACGAAAATACGGACGGAATTATGGAAAATACGGAATTATGAAGATTTTAGGATTTTGCCATTTCATATGTCATGTCTCTCTTTTGTTCTTCTTCCGTGTCTTTTGGCATTGTGATAATTATATCTTTAAAATCCATTTTAATCCGCAGTATTATTTTCAGAAATACTTACGGGCCCGTAATCATTCACGTAATTTTTCTTATAACAAGCCAAAATACAGGAAACATCTTGATACTAACTATCTTCAACTAACTAACTAACCAGTATTTTAATTTTGTTTTTTATGTTTGTAATTTTCTTTTTTCTCTCCCCTCTTCCTTGGTTCTTGTTTTTTATTTTTATATATTTTGTAATTTTATTAGAAGTGTAGTATCTATCCCTTTATCACCTTGAGCATGCCGTCCTATCCTATAACTAAAATTTCATTTAGTTTATATAATAGTAGTCCTTTTTATAATATGTAGTTCTAATGTAATTTTGTAGGTAGGTTTTATAAAGAAATAAATACGAATTTAACAGCGACGTCACGACGGATAGGCTATTCACGGCTTATTTTACGGATATTTGACAGGAATTTTTACGGGCTTATAATTTCACGTAAGCTACAGAGGTGACGGGCGTATCACGAAACTTCGGATATGCCTGAGAGAAGGAAAGGGGGGGGGGGGGGGTCCCTTATACGATTTATATTTCTATGATTATATAGAACTAGCATAGTGGGAGTTAGTTTTACAGCATCAATTCGACTACTATTGAGATGAAAGTGAAGTTAAAAGCAATAACTAAACTTTATTGCCTACTTATGATAATGCAACTATTATTAATAATAATAAAATTCCATGTCAATGTTTGGCCTCACAGACCAGTAGCTGTGTCAATTTGACACCAAGGGTCCTCCGGGCGTTATTTTGAAGTGTTGAGAGCTTTATCCGACCGTGGCGTGGTAATGATCTTTTTAGAACGAATATAATATTAGGTCTGTTTTGCATTATAGAGAAAACCGTGATTTAGAATTTAAATATTTAAATATAAAAATACAGAAGGGAAGTGTGTCCGTCAATTTGAGCTGATCTTACCTCAAACTTAAAAGATGAATTTTGTCCGCATAAGTTTATAAATGGTAGCTCTAACGCAGCTTCCAAAGTGTGTTCCGCGGAATCCTAGGGCTAAAATACTGCAAATAATACCTACCAAAGGGAGATTATAAGGTTACATCTAAATACATATTACAACTAAATATTACGTAATATTACATTGCAATATGAATTATTCATAAATACATATAAATCAGTTTTTTATAATTATATTAAGGCTTTTTCCTCCACCAAAAAAGTTTGAGAACCGCTGCTCTAACTGAACGCGTTACTTTGTATAAAATAAAACATGTAACGAAACGGTGGTCGCAGTTGTCATTCAATTACAACAAGCAGGAATAAACGAACCTCCGAATAACAATAATAAATATTGTTTTATTTAAACCACATTACAGTAGCCACTATAAAAATACTAGTTAAAAAATTCGCGTTACGCAAAAATGTACCTATAAGTACCTACTAACATTATATTGTACAGTGGGCTTATCACGAATTTTAGTCTGGCTTTCGAACCGAGCTCGCTTCAAGCGATTTGATAGATTGCTGGTGCTCGTTAGTCGTTAGTAAAAATTCATGATCCCTATTGCTAACGGATCCGTTTTACTTGTGACAGCTCGATTCGAAAGCCAGACTAAATTCGTGATAAGCCCACAGGCTATGATTGGCGAGTTTCTTGTGATTTCCTCTCCTTTCCGAAATCTCGTAGATAATGACTATGCCCAAGAACCTAAAGGGCCAATGCGAAATAAATATTTTTAATGTTGACCATTATTACTGCTTTCTGAATCGTTGACAGTTTGATGTGATTAGTGAATTATTTAATTAAACATTATTAAATAGGATAATTGGCGAGTAAAGAGTCAGGCGGAGATTTTCCGTCTGCATTTGTTTAGTTTCTTTTGTTTTGGCGCGCTTTACCGATAATTTTAATATCTTTATCTTATCTTGTTATGTATATTTTTATATTATATATTTTTTATCTAAATATATGTAACTCAAATGACTGACTGACATAGTGATCTATCAACGCACAGCCCGAACCACTGGACGGATCGGGCTGAAATTTGGCATGCAGGTAGATGTTATGACGTAGGCATCCGCTAAGAAGATCAATTCCACCCCTAAGGGGATAAAATAGGGGATGAAAGTTTGTATAAATCTTATTAGATTTTCGACCGATTGAACTGAAATTAAAGATTGGAGCTACTATGATGAAGACGTTTTTACACACGCTAAACAAAAATAAAGCCGCAAAAACTATACCTAATTAATAATAATACTTCTTAAAAGCGAGCCGCGGGCATTGAGTAATTTTATAATTTGTTAGATATCTCTATAAAAATACATGTACTATTGTTGAGTGACGTAATTCGTTTAAAAATTGAGATTGATAAATTTCTTTTCGAATTAACGTCTACCCGCGTCAGTGTAAGACAGGCATAAAAAGTGACACATTGAAAATATTTAGCGTTCCCCCAACGCAGCTGCTCGGATGCACTTGACAAAATTATGACGTCTACTGCAGCTGGGATACATCGAGATAGTGAAAAAGTGGAAGCAGATAAGAGACTTTAGAAATCTCTCTTTTAAAGCGAGTTCTAATTAATATTCATATCACCGCGTCCTATTACGCGAAAGGAACTAACATTTTGGCTTTTTTTTGTTGAACTACCTTCAAAATATAATTCTCCATCTTATGAAATAATAATATTTTCTTAATGGTTTATGTGATACTCAATACGATACTGAAAGGAATCAGAAACTAATTCGTTATATCAAGTAATTTGTTATAATGAGGTTCTATGATTCGAATTATTAATCTCAGCTTTACGTAGGTACTAATCTGCTTTCCCTGTTATAGCGAACGATTTCGTTAAATAGAGGTAAATATTACTTTCTTTTTATATTTTGTAAAGATTGAAAATTCGTTATAAAAAGAGTTTTTAACAAATGTATTCTTAATATAAAGATATATTTTGCATTAGCTCTTGCAGTTCTAGGGGATTTGGAAAAATTCGTTAAATCGAGGAAATCGTTATATTGAGGGTAGTTACATTAAGATTACTCTGTGTAAACATTTCTTTGGGTTTTCTTCAACTAAAATAACTGAATTAAATCATTTTACGCGGCTTACTACTGTCCTAAGTTAATTCATTTTATTTATTATGACAGAACTAACTAAGATGACAACCTTATCGTCAAAAATAAAATAAAGAAATATAGTACATACATTATATCCCAATAACAGATTTCAAAAGTTTGTAGTTTGAAAAACAATTCATTTTATAGAGCAGTGATTTTCAACCACTTTTGTGTGCCACAAAATTCTAAAAATATGCCGCCAAATTTTAGATATACGTATAATAATGTTATGTTAATATTATTAAATAATATAATTTAAAAAAATTTAAACTTATCTTTTTCTTTGTGTGCCACAACACTTTTTACAATTTTTACTTTAAAATTTAGAGGTGTAGCGGGAACGGGGGGGGGGGGGGGGGCACGAAAAATAAAACCCGATAAAATTAATTAGTAAAGCGTTGTACATTAACATTATTTCTTAATTAGGTACCAGAGCCTTAATGGGTATAACATTAGAATTAAACAGCTTAAAACACTCATTTCAAAGTTATTTTAAGTGGGCAACACTTAATGTCTTTTAGAAAAGAATCGTCGCGTTCATTAGCCCAACGGACTTATGCTGTTTAGTCGATCACTAGCTTTCGTCGTGATATGACGTAATTATGTAGTTAAATTATTTCAAATAGCTCATTATTAAGGGTCGATAGATAGATATATAGCCTATTTCGTATGTTCTAGTGTGAATATCTATGTTTTTTAATTAAACTACTTTACTATGAATGTAATATAGCTTCTCTATATGTTATAACTCAATGAATAAAGTATAAAATTATTACCGATAAAGAAAGGAAGCTGAGTAAAAAAAGTACTTTTTTCATATAAATATTTTATGTATAATACAATAAAAATACCTAGTTTTATTGGCTATTTCCTTGATGCGGTTTTTTACATGTTTCCGCTATTTTCTTTTCATGCGAATTATTATTTCACACGGATGTAATGTTTTAAAGATTAGAATAAAGTTATAGGTATAATAAAAATATTTATAAATATTGCTTTATTGACAAAAATAAAACAATTTTTTGTAGGAATTTTAGCGGATTATTAGCCATAAATAATTTTTGATTCCTGTAATTATTATTGTTAATATTTTAAAATACTTTATTGGCTTATAAAAGCGTAAGTTAAAACAATATAAATAAACGCGACAGTACGATTTTTTTAAAATTTAATTAATTACATCGTGTTCATAAAACGAAATCACTATAAAAGCAATTAAAATCGGTTTGATAGTTGTAACGAAGGTTCCGCTATTAGAGTCGAGCTTGGACCTATTTTAGTTCTAAATTTACAGCACACGTTTCCAAAGCATGCTTCCCAATTAACATTTAAAATACTTATAATAATAAATTCTTTATTGCAAAAAAAAACCTTTTTTTTCACATAGGCGAGCTTAATACTGTCGGCATTATCTACCAGCTAACCTTTGTCGATGGTATTTGGTGCAATGTGAAGAAAAAATTCATATGGTTTCTTATTTATATTTCAACTAAATCTGATATATCAAAATTAAGTATTTAAATTAAGTTACCATTTGACCGAGTTGGAATAATTGAAAGATTCAATCTTAGCAGAGTATATGTGGGTTTTCTCATCCCTTTGTTGGCGAGTCCTGGACCCATGAAAGCGTCATAATTGTGTAAGTTGATATATAAGGTGATGAAGACATAGTAGACACGAACAATAAATTTGATTTAAAAAAAAATACTGTTACATTATAAACATGGTAAATTTTCGTATTTAAAAAGAAATTAATTAATTAGACAAACTAGTCAACTAGACAGCTTTGATTTTTTAAAATCTACTAGAACGATTAGCGCTGACGCTATTCTCGTCTAACAATTTAAATTTTTATAAATACTTAATTTAAAGTTAACCCTTAAATGGACGATTTTTGTTTCACGTTTTAAAAAAATATATTTGTGTAATAGACATGTATTACTGTCTAGGAAAAATGAGTAAAAAAATCTAGACATGAATTTACTATACTTTTTTTTTTGCAATAATGTGAGTGTTGTTTAAAAACAACATTGTCCATTTAAGGGTTAAGCAAGGATTTAACGTGATATTGTACAGGCTATGATTGGCGAGTACGTCATATGCCTTTTCGAAATCTCGTAGATTCTGACTATGCGCAGGCGTCTCAATAGCCTACGGGAAATAAAGATTTTTAAACTAAGTTCTTAGTAGAATCTATATGTAATTCCTTATTTGTGAATATTAAAACAAGCAAAAAAAAATCTAGATAGTTCCACTTATTAGTGCGAGTGTATTATCTAAAAACCAAGATAGGTGAATTTTTGTTTATATTTCACCGACCGGAACTTTCTGTATCTCTGAAATTGCCCATTTAGGTGTTGGAAAGGTCAAGGCACTAGATAACGTTACAAATACAAATAAACACTTTCTTATCTTAACAACTCCTTTGAAAATGACATTAATTTTTTTTATTACGTCACTTCCTATTAATAATTTCGCATTAAACTATAATAAAATATGCCACTAGTTAGTTGAACACACTAAACTGTATATGAAAAAAAATATTTACCAGAAAAAAACTATTCGTCTCCTTTCTTTAAAATTAAATTGCAAACGGGAAGTAAAAAATTAGGAATTACATTTTTATATTTACACTAAAAATGTAAATTCACTGCACAGATTTTTCACTTAAATTCGTATACAATTAACTCTTTAAAAAGTTCGTAAACTCGCGATCGTAACTGGTCTACTAATATGATTCGACAGAACACACACCCTCCCGCCACGACGCGCGCAAATCAACTGAAGAAATTGACGCACGCTACTCGCGGTTTGAATAAATTCGTGTTATGGATGGCGACTGGCGTACCGGCCGGCAAACTACGCGTAATAGAATATTAGATTAGATTTAAATTAAATAAAATACGAGGTTTATAAAAGTATAGTTATTATAATAGACTAATATCTTACTAAAATACAAAATTACTTATCACGTACAAATAAAATAAGAAAAATAATTATCTTTATCATAAAAATTAAAACTTATTTTTCCAAATTAACATTAATTTATTATAAAAATAATTAAAGAGTAACAGAAGTTAAAATATATAAAATTGTACAATTAAATGAAAAAATTATAAATAGTTTTGCTACTCAACACACGAGGGAGTTATATACAATATTAATATTACTACTCACCGCTAGATGGCGCTCATCATTATCATTATTACCATGGAGGAATATCTTTTTTAGAACTAAGCTATGATAGATGAATTTCTTGTGGTATTCTTCTCGTTATACGCCTTTCTGAAGTTATGGTAGACTCTAACGATGAGCAAGCGCACGCCTTTAGTGTCTATATTAATGAACTATTTTCATTTCATAGTAAAATTTCTACAAGGAGTCATGATCACTATTACATTATCCGAGCTGACAATCGAAACTAGGATACATATAGAAGTACTTTTAAGTCAAAATGTATTAAAAAACATATATAAATTAGAATATTTCGTATGACCTTACTAAGAATCCGGTTGAATCATTTTAATAATATGCAAGGAGCCTTCGCAAAGGCATTAAAATGAGATTGGTTCGTGGAATCGCGACTGGAATGATAAATTATAATTTTTTTACAACTTATTGTAGGTAGCATCTTTTTTATAGTAATCTGGTATATTACTACACTGGGTCCAAGCCATAGACATCTGTGGGCTACAATATTTTAAAACTTTTTGTTTCGAACGTCTCGATCTTTCGTTCATTTGATAGATTGCTGGTGCTCGTTAGTCGTTAGTAAAAATTCATGAATTGCTAAAATTCGATTCGAAAGCCAGACTAAATTCGTGATAAGCCCACTGCGTACAAACGAACTTGCACTACACCACACAGTGGGCTCAAATTTAATTTCTGGGAATTAGGGGGGAAAAATTGCAGAAATGCATTCTACTATTTGTCACGAACATTTTTTGTTATATAATTTTTTTCAAAAATTAGTTATATAGAAAAGCAATAATAATAATAATAAAATAATAAAATAAATACAAAATAATACACAAATAATTTTGATTATTAATAGATAATTACACCAATAAATATACTATGACAATATAAATATACTAAATAATTATGTCAAAGGATCTTGTTATTCTGTTTATGTTGGAAGTGCTTATGGAGAATGTTTTTAAAACTGTTTATGGTGGCGGCCTGTCTGATCACAAGAGGCAGTCTCTTCCGAGAGAGAGTAGATGTTCAAATTAAGATTATTTGTATATTAAATTTAAAAAATAGGTATTTGTTTTTGGCCTCGGTGTTGCCTTTGTCCTAATACCATTAATGTGTGCTATTACTAGCTTAGGTATCTAAAATGTATAAAATAGAACGCAAATATTTGAAATGCTTAAAGCTCTAAACAATTTCTGCCAGCTAACTTCATAGGAATTTATATTGCAACATATAAAACAAAGAAACCTGAGGTGGTTACCACCAGTAAGGGCCGGTATTTCAAACGTAAATTAGAGTTTAAATTATTCACTTTGAAGCTACGTTATAAAACATAATAGAATACTTTCGACTTTCTCAAGAACAAATCGCAAAAGCTTTTGTTCGGACAATTCGATGTCTAAGCCTATGATAATTTTGGCGCTCAAACGGGCTGTCAGTTATTCATTTGTTTCTCAATTGTTTTTTGTTTAAGAAATAATACGTTCTTATTTTTAAGTTCACATTTGTAATTCATATTTAAGTCCTAAAATATAAGCAATAAAGTGATAAGAAGTAACGAAAGTTTTAATTTATTAAGACAAGCAAACAGTTTTAAATATCCTAAACCTAATTCTTCTGCTTAAAAATTGGTGATGTGTATAAATATTAACCCTTAGTAGCCTGATTTACGAAAGTGATTTTTTTTTAACATTATTGTGTTTGCTTGAGGGTCTAGATGAAGGGAAAAATAGCCAAAAAAATCACAATGTTTATTTTACATATTTATTTAGAAAAAAAAACAGGTATCAATTTTGATACTTCAGGCATGAAGGCCATAAAGAAATCAGATATATTTTTATATCGCATAACGACACTTTACACTTTTTACAGAACAGAAAATATATCAAATTTGTATTCAACAAAACTTTTAGTAAAATGTGTTTACTTGTTTACTTTGCCGCGCAAGCAATATGTCATAGATAAAATAAAACAATAATGACATTTGTTTTTTTTTTTAAATTTCGTTGGAAAGAATATTATACAACAGTAAAATACGAACAGCCAACCTATAAAAAAAACTAATAGTAATGTGAACATTCGGTTTAAAAGATTGGTATCAAAATTGATACTCTAGGTTATTAAGGGTTAAAATAAATTACGAATTATAGTAAATTAATTAACATTTATTTTTAATTAACAATTAAAACCTAATTAAGTTAACACGGGTGATTCATTTGTGCAACCTTCAGAAGATTTATACGATGGCATAGACGTGGATGACGAGGTATTTTGATTGTTTTCCTTCTTCATTTCTAGCTCATTTACCACTTGACAAACTCTCAATCGGGCCTCAGCAACAAGATGTGATGGAAAACCAGAAACTACATCCGCCATCGCTTCGAAAAATTTATGTATGGACGACTTTTTTGGTTCCGGAGATTGCGGGAATTTTTCAAAAACGCGAGCTCTTTTCTCTTGTCTATGTTTCAAAGGAGTTGCCAAAGGATCTTCATTTGTCTTTTTTCGTCTTTTTATTGTATAACCTATTCTCTGGTGGTCAGTAGTCATGACTTCGTTAGGGTATTGTGTAGTAGTATTATCTACTTCAGTATCTGCAGCTGTATCCAGGGTTACATTCTCTCGAGATGTACTTTTAGTTTGATCGTCATTTATCTGATTCTCAACCTCTTCAAAAAGTCCTTCATTATTGAAAGTGGTTCTTTGTGACGGAGTTTGTGACAGAAAGCTTAATTGCGACATGTATTGCCATTTGTTAGTTCTTCCTTCAGTGCCAGCGTCACTCTTCTTTTTCTTCATGTAATGATCTCTTAAATGTTTCCACCTTTTTTTCAAATCTGTAACTAAAAAATATTTGACTTAATTTTAAATATATATTCCATCATAAATTGCGTCACACTTTAAGAGGGGGGAGGGGAGAGGTCCTAAATTTCGTAACATCACATGTTAAGTTTCATATCTATGTTTGATTTTATTGAAAAAATAATTAATGTAATTTTTTTTATAATTTCTAGGTGTAAAATTGGTGTAAAATAGTGACGTCACGCTACGTAAGGGGGAAATGAAAAGAATTTTCTTTTTTATATACCCCAAACGTTTTAATTTCGATTTGACTAGAAATAAAATGTTCATATAATACCATAAATAAATAAGAAATTTAATATCTTAGGCTTAAAACATTTTCATCTTAAAATCGATTTGATTTCTTCAAATGAAATAAGGGGTCAACTTTATAAACATACACCTTTTTATATATTATGTAAATCATAAAATAATACTATTTAAATATTCGGCAAATCAACCGAATATTCGGCTGAATACGAATATGAAAGAATAAGTATGCCAAATATATCGGATACGAATATTAGGAGCGGCTCTAGGATTTAAAGTCACTCCGACGCAACCGGCTGGTGGGGTTGCAACTAGTTGGCACTGTGGTCGGACTAAACCTCAAGGAAGAGTGACTCAATCAGACATTGTGTAATTGCCAAGCCGATTACGGTTTAGGGGATTCCCGTGACGCTTCGTTTACAGCTGATTCGCTGCAATTTCAGTCACTACTGACAGGTGGACAAATATAAATAACAAAGAAAGTTTTTTGAGTTTTACAGCTTATTAGTTTGACGATAGTTTCAAATATCATCACGCAGTATTGCAATTTATGACATAAAATATTATGTTGATTTGTTTTTTAATTAAGATACTAATTTTGTTTGATAAATGTCATCAATATGTTTTCTTTACAAGGAAGTAACACATGCATTTTATTGAGAAATAGACACAAAGTAACAAGCCGGATAGTCGGCGCTTTTTGCCGATTAGTCGCCGACTACGATAGTGGCCGGATAGTCGGCTTTACCGACTAGTGGCCGACTAGTCGGAACAACTCTAGTAATTTTGCATTCAATTTAGACTTAAGGTAATACTTACCTGGAATTTTCATTGTTTCACTGATATACTCCCATACTATGTGCTTTAACACTAGAAGGGTCGGGCTGCATACTATACCTTTAAAGACCGCAGCCGTCAATTTGACGGTACTAGAGATTTAATCAGAATATTCATAAAATTATTGCGTATTTCATTTTAAAATGAAAGAAAAAATAACATCACTTTATTTTTTAATAATAATTAACAATTCTAGCACTCAAACTGAGTAGCATTTGTAACAAATAATAGTTTTTTTAAAAATATTTTATACATTTTCAACAAACAACTCTTTTATAGATTCTGCAGTCTTTAGACGTTCTATTTTTTTTACAATTACGATTGACCTGACATTGCCGTCTCTTATTGTTTGTAGTACATTGTTCACTTGTTTCAGAATTACTTTCTTGTATTTGAGTCATAGCTTAAGTAGTTCTTTCTTCACATAGATCGTTCAGTAGTTGAAGGATAAAATCATGCCGGGAAATATTTATTCCTGTGACTTTTCGGTACAGAATTCATGAGTTTATAGCTGATAAATCAAGTATATTGTAAAAACATGAACAGGCCATCTCCGACTTCCTCCTCTTCCTCTTACGATGTACTTTCGTGCCATTTGATCTATGATGTCCACACCAAATTTCGTTTCATTATAAAATTTTACTGTTTCGGGCAGCTTTTTTGATCAATACCTAAGCTCACATTTGGGTGCAAAGTACTCAAAATAATAACATTTTTTCCTGGTTTTCATTGATAGACAGTAAGGGATGTATTGGTCTCTGGAACATCCAGCGCGCCCTGTTTGTCTGCCGCTAATTGATATACGAGATACCACGCGTCCTCTGCACGAATTTACAATAATATTGTTATCAGTAGCAGGGGAATCTGTTTCGTAATCTTCAGATGAAGTGACCTGCTCCGGCTGAAATTCTCCATAACAGTTTTCACAAAGATTGTCTGATAAATCGTCACCACTTTCATCACCCTGACACATCTTTTTATATGTCACGATATAGCAATAGTTCTTGTTCTATTTGGGAACTATTGAGACGAATTTTTATATTATAAAAAAAAACAAATCACGACTGCCCATTAAACAGTAAAATACGAAAAGAAACAAAAACATAGTTTGTAAAATATTTGAGAATGAAATCGCC
>JAPWLS010001052.1:0-32047 GCA_028551675.1 Tineola bisselliella
AAATACTTTGCAACAAAGGGCAAAGTGGTTCACTTCTCCTCATAATCTTAAGGTCGGAGATTTGGTGTTGGTTAAAAATGATCAAACCACTTCATGTAACTGGCCACTCGCTAGAGTTGTAAAAATTCATCCTGGTAAAGACGGTATCGTCCGTTGTGTTACCATTCGAACTCAGAAAAGCATGGTTCAAAGACCAGTTAATAAACTTAGTCCTTTACCTTATAATAATTAATTTTTATTCTATTATTTGCATTATCTTATTATTATTAAGTTTATTATAAGGTCTAGATTTAATTTTTAAAGTTAATGTTTTTCTCTTCTTAAAGACTTGTCATATATTTTGTTTGTTGAGCTCGTAGCCCATATACATATATCTAAGTCTAAATCATTTTTATTCCCTCTCTTTTTTAAATTCCTTATGTAAGAAACCATCACGCTGGTTTCGGTGGGGGAATGTTCGATCCTGGTTCGCTCTGTTCGATGTAGGACAGCCGCGAGCTGGAGTCGTGTCTTAATCTGGCGCCAATTTGGCACACACCGCGCATCAGCGCAGCCCGTTCTGCGCGCGAACTTCAAATCTAGTTGGCCGCGCTTTGTGACAGGAAGATCGTATTGTGTCATTGTTACGGCGTAATAAGAAAAAACAATAAGAAAAAATCATAGCAAGCAAATACTGTTTTGTGTGGTGCCTTTTACGTGCTGGAGGAGATTTGATAAAGGTGAGTGGTTGTTCTCACATTGAACAGGAGTGTCGGGAAAAGAGCATAAGGTCCTTCGAATCAGCGTTAATCTTAATCAAAACTTGTGTCACGTTTGGCACACTTTGAGTTATACACGCATAAAAGCTGTGGCTTAAATATTTCTTTTCATAAACACGCAACGACACTCTTTATCTTCATTTTAGGACAAGAAATCAGTTAATATAACACAGCGGAGTAGTAAAAACATTAGAGCCCAAAAATAACAAGTTCATAGTGGGAGTCATTTATGCCTAAATAAAGCGTCAGGCCCAGAGTCGCGGCAGCAATAACCGAGATCATTTTTCATATGTTCATTCCAGCGGTCGAGGAAAGCGATACAATAAATCATTGTTCTCAGCATCACAACGTTATTATTTAGTCCAGATCCAGTGGTTTGCTTTATCCCTGCATATTACTACATTATATTTTGCGGCTGTGACGGAGGCGGTGGTCATTTTCCGACAGTTATTAATTAATATGTTCCTTCGCCAAATGGATTTAGTTCGCTCCTTCGTAAAGCGTCAATCATAATCTTTGGGATCTCGGGGTATTCACTGTCAAATTAAATTAATCTGACATTTTCTACAGTAAGGCAACTTTTTGTTTCTAAATATATCCTCACATTTATTAGAATTACAAAAACGGAATCCCGATTGGCAATTAAATAAAGGTGAAATGGATATTTTTGTAGGTAATTAAAATATTAATCCGCGGATTCGGTTCATTTTGTTGGATGCTTATTAAGGTTGTGTATTTGAAACATTCGCATTTAACTACGCCTCGACTAGATAGCTACAAGGGTATGTGACGTCACAAGGCTACGTTTAGAAACCACAATCCTGACGTCGGTTATTTTATTTCGCCATTTCACTCCGTCAGAGCCGACCCCATTTGTCTTTGTTCTCCGTTTCCTATATTTTTGCACGCAAACTCCATTATCTAATTTAGCTTTGGCTGAATGCCAGGCCGGCATTGTTAGTTTCTTATGAGAAAAAGAATGATTTTACTTTTGTTTACCCTTTTTTTAATCTTTATTTTTATGAATTAATCCAAAAATAATCTAGTTTTATTATTTATTTTAGTTTGCATTCGATCATTTGATTGCATTAACGCTTAATTTTTTTTTTCGCTGTCAGATGAATAATTGATAATTTAACCTTAACATGCGGTAACATTTAATATTTTTAATTTCAACACTTTACTAATGTATGTTATATCAATATAAATAAATATCAATAAAATTTAAATTATCTCTTGAGAAAAGCAGACTTTACGTACATAATCTACTCCGGGAGACCAGTTATAATAATAATAATAATAATATAGTGTCTATGATTTTTTGTGTAATTTCGGTTATATTAATTAAAAATAAAAGCTAAATGTATTTAAAATTAGTTATAAAAAGTTTTTGTGAAATCAGTGAATAAAAAGGAAACAGCGATATATAAGCGTTCTGGAACAACTTTATTTCATCGCATAGTCTAATTAATGGTTCAACTTTTCAAATAGAGGAGAAAGTTGTTTAAATTTCAAATTATTCGAAAATTTTTCAGTAGACAAAAGAACAAGTTCCGCAGTGACGTTGTTTTCAGACAAAGTTCAATGTTTTTCGTATGCAACTCACGGGCACTCGGGTTTTTGTTGCTGGTAACAAGAGCACTGGAGTAAAAAATCTAGTCAGCTTTTTCTAGGTAATGTTTTCGCTTTTGTCTTGTTTATCTATTTTTTACGTCGGGTTTAAGCGAGCAATGTTCCGGGTGATATTCTCAAAAGACCTATTTATATAAACTTAAACGCTTTGTTAACTCTCAATTCACACTAATTCGTTTCCTATTTTAAAATTGTTTTTTCAACATTTATTTATAATTGTAATTGCAGTATGTTGTTAAGTAAATCCATGATAATAATAATCTTATTAAAATTAATTATAGAAAGTATAATAAATTTGAAAATAACAGAATACGAAATTCAATATGAATATTGAAGTTTCACGACAAAGGGAAACTTTGACAAACGAAATAAAGGAACATTATTTTAGAATTTCTGTATAGCTTGCTCGGTGGCAAATATGACAGGTTTATCTTGTATTCATTACCTAAAGGTGAGTTGAATATTTTAGTAGAAAAAGGATTTTATGAATAAGAGAAGCTATATTTAAATGATCTATAATTGTCATTCTTTGAATAACGTTTTGATATCTAAACAATTTTTTTTGTATACTAATTACTGGACAATTTAGAATGAATAAACACATACAATGTAATTCTGAAAACATACTAGATAGCATCACAAAATAGGGAGTATAAAAATAATGGATGATGTAGGTGGATAATAATCCCGGTCCCATGTGTGATCATAAACCGCCGCGCCACTTTATGGTAGAAAACCGCAAACATTCTTATAAGCTTTTATTATTAATTAATTATTATGCATTTAAAATGTTTTATAGATGGCAATTAAATTTAATAATTAAATTCGTCGCAATAGATTTCTAAAATAATATTAACATTATTTTAGAAATTAAGTCATACTAACTCTCAAGAATATACTTTTCGTTCGTAAAATGTAACTAAGTTCAAATGAACTTCACTGATTCACAATACTGGGCTTCCCCCGTAAATTATGTAGAGCAAAATGGGTACTTTTTCTGTTGGTTGTATTAGAGTCACGTTCGGCTCTCCGTTATGTTTCTGCCACAATTACCTAAGAGCTCAGCTGTCAGGAAATATATTGGTTCGGTTACCATCGCGCTCGGGGAGAACGGAGCCTCCGCGATGATGCATGTGCAGATCGATTTGTTGATGGGATTTATGTCCCAAGCGAAAGCAATTCCTCTTTTCTTTTTAGAGCGTACGTATTCTGTTTTTAAGGTTATTTTATGCATATATTTAATTTTAAATATTTTATTTATTATGCAATAATTATTAGCTGATATCTCACAAACAAGTTAAAACGTTATTCAGATCATAATAATATTAAATTGTATTGTCTTAAAAATGTATGTAAAAATTATTTTGATTAATACTTGAGGTATGTTCTGCTAATTAACCTTTAACATGTGATCAGTGATGCAACGTATGAATTGATTTTCAACCAACAAGAAAATAACATAATTAAAATGAAATCTTTACTTAGAGTGATAATATAATAGAAACCCCATTTCTTCTATCTTAAATCATTTGCCCACACACGACTCCACCCACACAGACATTCAAAGAAACATAGATTTAGAAAATAACTCAAGACAGTTCATTAAAACACTCTTCCATTATAATCATGTCGCAAAATGTAATAAATGTTTATTAATTGTTTGCAAGTCCATGGCATGAGCAATAGGTATAACATGATCCTGAATATTACCGATGAGATATGTCGGTAATATTCTCTCACGACAGCTAATTACTCAATGGACAGATATCTGACCTACGTTTCAATTGCCAACACATTTTCAGTTACACGATGCGATACTAATCCTTATTAATACTAAATTAATTAACTTATATACTTTCATAGTTGGTTTCATTTGATGAAATTTGGAATCTTGAAAGATCTTTAATAATACGAGATTTTAATACATAATAAGAGTAAGAATAATAAGAGATTGTGATATATTGCTTAAATATAACTAAAGTATTTCAAAAATAAAAAGAATAAAACAGTAACTCCAGATAGTGGAAGCTACTTTTAATAAAGTTTTTATAGTAAAAGTTCAGTAATAAAATTCAAATTAAATTGAGATTGGATTTAATGCAATTGTTAAAGAAAATCCGATCAATAATAAAGAAGATCATCCTATTGTCGAACCCATAATGCTTACGAGAATGTTCTTTAGAAAGTGACTCTGATCTGAGGCAAGTCTATTCTACATTCAAACTGTGTTCCAAGGAGCGAGCAATGCACATTCAAAGGCCACGAAGATGTCGACCTCCCTCGATAGAGATTAAAGAAATGCTAATGTCTGTTATTTTCCTTCTTTAATTTACTTTGAGTGGGCTTAATATTCCCTTGATACTGTTAAATAATTCGTGTTCCAAAATAATTGGAAAAGTATCATGGAGTTTAAGCGGTGTTTGCTTTTTTTAAATTGTCAAGCCTTTTTGCTATGAATGAGATTTTATTTTTATTTGGTTATTAAAACCTCTTAATGCTATGTTTATATTAAACTCACATTTTAAAAATAAATTTGAAGACCGTATACACTGTATAACAACACTACGTGTATGCAGTATGCACCTAGCCGATTGCCGGCTGTAGTCCGCCGGTCACTCGATTACGCATCGCGCTGATTAATCGGCAAATACTGAACCTCTAACTATGAACCTAATTCAGACACACCCCAATATAGTTTCGAATTTTATAAAAGTTCTACAAAAATCCTATATAATACTAGAGGCATTTGAATTAATTTAGTTACCTTAAAATGGACATAGTTCGGGGTTAGTAGCAGTAAGATGTTTTAATTAAGTCTAAGACCTCGCGATAAATAACTAGTACGGCGGGGGTTGCCCCATCGGCACTAATTGCCAGTATATTTAATCCGGTAAAATACAACGGACCCTGATTTCCATAAGCTTCAATTGTTTGTGCCGGCGATACCTGAATCCGTTTTAGTTGCTACCATTCCCATTTGTGTTTATCTTTCAGCGACGAACGCCGAATGAATAAGTTACTATTTGGCCTTTCGTAATTATTTAGTACGGATATGTAATTAAATTTATTGTCTACCATTTGAGGGATCTGCGATACTAAATCTAGTTAAAACTAGCACATCTTAATTTTCCTTTTATTTATTGCTATAGGTACTTTTTGAACTAAATAAATAAATTTAATATTATTTAGGTACCAAAATATTATTTCTGGTGGTAGAAATATATCTTATTGAAAAATCTAGAAATAACAAACGAAACGTACAATATCCTTTTACGTAATAGAGATATGTTTGAGATACCGATTGAAGCGTAATAATGCAATTTGGTGGAATAACCTCACTTTATCTAAGTTAAAAGCACCGCTATCAAGTATTAGAAGAGTGGGTTGTTGGAACTCTTGCCTCGCTCCACGCGGTCTTTTTAACTCTTTTTCCTCTCAACATTGTTACCTTCACAAACTAGCGTTCCCCGTGAGCGGGATACACAATCCCTTCTTCGGAACATCTAACTGAACGTTAAATCCTTTAAAATACAAATCTACTATTTATTTTCTCTTTCTAAATAATTATTCTTGCGGTTTTTTGTGATTAATTTAAGTAGTAAACCGCATAAAGCCTCTTAAATTATGCACACGAATAATCTTTTATATTTATTTTTGACGGTATGTATATATATTTAAATAATTTTTAACAATTCGTAATGTAATAACGATAAGTAGGTAATACAGTTTAAAATTTGATTCTCAATTGAAAATTAATCTTGTCCTGGCACAATAAATCAAGCTTTAAATCTTCCGAATATTGGCCCTAATCGAAAATTGATGAATACACTTCCGTATCTCTGACTCTACTAAATACAATATAGACAGGATGTTATGAGTAGGTACCTCATATTAGTGGGACTTGACTACTGGAAAAAGATTTATTACTGTATTAGATTTATTTTAACATAATATTAGGATATTAACACCAGCTTTAAGAATAGTTTAACACAGATGTTTGGCGATGTTATTTAACTGGAATTAAAATAAAGTTGATTTTATTTTTATTAAAGGTATGTAGTTAAAATCGTAAATTATTGTACTTCCAAACTTTTTGTAATTTAAATATGGGTGAAGAAATTCAAATGGAATTGTATAATGTATTTATTTTCGATTTGTGTGTTTACTTTGATAAAAAATAATTCGAATAAATATTTAGCAGTTTTTAATAATTTTTTTTATCATAGTCCGGCTTGCGGTCATTCCGCTATGAACAAATAAACATCAGTATACAGTAATATGCTATGCTGGCTTAAAGAAAGGAGTGTGCATGTCAATTATTTTGAATTATTCCAATTAACTTTCTTAATTTCCTTTTAGTTCTTAAAGTTTAGTTTGCTAAAGAAAATTTGTAACATTCATAGTTAAAATATAAATAAAATCTTATTGATATAATGTAATAATATTTTATAGTCTTGCTAGTTTCAAGTTTGCTTTGTTACAATATAGATGTCGGTTTGACGGCTACCCACTTGAGAGTAGTTCTCCACTCCAATATTTTCCTCAACAGTTCTCATAGATTGAAGTCACTCAAAGTTATTTTTGTTCAGTGCACTTCTTGTTTACTATCCATCTATCATATCCTTGAGCCTTGTCTGATCATTTTGTTAATATTATATATGTTATATGTCAGTTTAAAATGAAACGTCAATCTTATATTTTTAAACTCATTTATTTCCCCTTTAAATCTAAAGAAGATTTAACTTTACAGAATTATTAAACTAATTCTCTTAAATCAATTTCGTTAGCCTTGACCGAATTACTAATACATACTCATACATCACGAAATCAAACGAAATATTTGTCAAGGAAGCTCATTCTGTCATTCACACACTGTCAATTCCCATAAAAAAAAAAAAAAGGTGTGTGTGCGATTCATACACGATAGAAGTGAAACTTCAGTAAATCGAGAAAAGAATGAGATGAATATATATACCAAGGGTAGGATAATTACAAAGTTTATTCGTTTAAAAATGAAAGTATTTTGATTAATTTTAAAAGATATTTTATTTAACATATGTTACATAATTTATTGCTCAAGTTCCATATTTTAATTTTCCCCCCCCCCCCCCCCCCCCCCCCCCCCCCCCCCCCCCCCCACCTCCTTCATCCACCAAAAATCGCGATCCACGTAAGACATATAGCTATAAATCGAGCGTCGACCGAAAAAAACAAAAAAAATTTTTAATACAAAAATCGAATAGGTCTCCAAATTTCGATCAGAATAACCCTTTACGCGGTCGCGCTGACGTCATCGGTTGTCGAGATATCGCAAAAACAAATTTTGAAATTCGCGCGCGAAACGTCAGATGTTTACCTGTCGTTTTTTCCGTTGCATCCGGTTTGAAATCACAACGATTCTAAAGAAGTTTCACTTCAAAAACAATAAATATTATGGCCTGTTTTCCATTCCTCTATTTGTAAGAAACAAAACATTGAATTTAATAATAATTACTTTCATTATAGAAATTAATCTAAATAATTAATCACGCGATAATTTAACTTTGTAACAATAAACATATAATGAGTAAAATATGTAAGTATATTCGGATAACTAAGTCATATAATACAGCTGTCTCAAGGACGAAACAAGTATTTATTCATAATTATGATATTTATAAATTTTGTGTTTAAAAAAGTAGAAATTTAAAAAATCAGAACATTTTCTATTGAAATATAAAATTTTATTTACAAATAGAATATAAATTAATAACTTAATAAAAGTTCCTCGATAAACAAACATTGCAATGAATATAGATGAAATTTCAAAAAGACGTCTCTTTAGCGTTTGTTGGTATTCAGGATAGTTGGGAAAACTTATTTGAACTATTTAATACTGGTAAGATAGTTCGACACCAGTTATTTATGGCTTCGGTGGTACCAGAGAAAACAAACTTTAACCTCGTCACGTTTATTTTGTCATACTCGTAATTGAAATAATTTTATGAAATAAAATAAAAACTAACATGCATTTCAATACTCGTATACCAATTATTCTTAAAAAATCAAACGCGACGTTACATCTAAAAAAACTATAGGTATCGCGTTTTGATTTAAACGAATTTCAGCATTCGGAAAAGTTTTAGGTACAGGTATTGTATCGGTGACAGATAGATCCTATTTCTATACCTACGTACCAGTGAACAAAATCGGATGGCCATTCCCCAGCGGGAACAGGAAAAAATGTTTTACGCCGTCGCGTTCCGTTGCACTGTGAGAGATTTACAACGTTCCATTACTTGTCGCCTATACAACACGGTTATTTGTACCGGAAAAAGGTATTGTAATGAAGATTTCTTTCGTCATTTTTTAAACAAAAATAAGTTTTCTTAGAAAATTTTTAAATTAAAAAGTTCTTTAGCGCTTTTTCGCTTAATATTTATACAGAAAACCTTCTTAAATATAATCTAAAGTCTAAAGCTTCCTTTTAAATCAATCTACCTAATGGTGAAAAACGAAAGCAAATAGAGTACTGTGTAAATTAGGCAGGACATTGTAATTAATATTTTAAAATAAGTTTAATAATGAATAATACAAACAAAACATTTATTAACAATAGTTTATATCTAGTGGGCTTATTCGCTTATTGCTTTTCCTTCTCTTTCTATTAGATCAGCAATCCTTTGTGCATGCCCAATAACGTCTAGGTATAAGATAATATTTACAAATTTAAAGTGCCTTGGATTATATTATTATATGTTGTTATGTGAGGCGACAGTATGCCAAATATCTCGTGCAATAAGCCGCTTTCTAATTTACATTCTGTATACAAATTGCGCAAATGTGAGATTGAAAATAAAATTCTCGTCGTTTGTGTTTTCCTACTGAATGGTATTTTCTCGTATTATGTAAATTTTCATTACTAATATCACTAAATTCGTATATATTATGTCGGCTCATTGGACTATAATTTACGTTACTATTACCTGTTAGTATGGTACGAGCTATTTTGTGCATTAACTAATAAAAGACGAGTGGTAGTTGAAACTTGGTGCATTTTTTAGAAGGTAAAGCAAAATGGACGAAGTTAGTGTACGATTGTGGCTAAGATGAGGGCGAGCTCACAGCGCAACCGATAAAGTGCTGCTTTTAACTTCTGAACATGGTCCGACTTTATTTTCTTCATTATTGATGAGTGGTACTTACTTTTTACTACGAGCTACTTTCATTTTATTTTAATATTATTTTTGTAACTTGTAAACTTGACCACTGTACCTACTTTTTCTTAACACGTAACATAACGGAGACGACTGCTATCCTACTTATGAATCGCAATTGAATAACATTTTCATATGGAAATGCTATAAAATATGTAAGAATTCAACAAGAGTCATTTCTGAACATTACATAATAAATTATTTAGATTACCCTGAAAATGTATGTAGAATTAACAAGTAGAAAAAACTATTAAAAATGGCTTAACAAAAAAATAAATAATTTATATAATAATATCTATTATTTACGGAAAATAGATTTGTATATTATTATTAAAATTAATGTTATAAATTAAATGTTAGTGAAAACACCATTCCATATTTGGTACACAGTTTATGTATGTATTGGAAATGTCGCCATTTGCTGTTATTTTAGGTAAAGCCTTCAACATCAATTCGCAATCAGCAAAGTTAGTATCGTGTTTAAGCCCCGAAGGCATCGAAATAAGTTTTGACGTGGCGGTTTAGTCCCGTATTGATTACCTAAAACCAAAACGTGCTGATAAATTGTTCTTCACTGACAGTTCAATACGTCCTTTTCAAGAAATACCAATATTATTTACCTATTTTGATTTTGTATAAAGTATTGAATTTCTATTAAATGTTGATATTAGACGTTTAAATGATAATATAACACAGTGTGTTTAGTCTACAAACATTGAATAAGTTTTGAAAATGTTTTCGAATACACGATTAGAAAATAATGAATTTTTACTTTATCGCATGTATCTAGTAGATACAATGCATAAACAAGAAATAAACTCATATTATTTAATTATAATAACACATATCAGTCAAATTTTAATAAATATCTTCACTTGTCTTCAGCAACGTAGTAGAGTAAATGCATACGCACGAATATGTGATGAATAAATAATACGACAATGGAGACAATCTTTGAATACGCACAAAAAAACTCTGTCTATAGTTATCTCAAAACTTTAAGAAATTGGCCGCGTTCACCTCACCGTACACGAAAACCATTATCATTTAGCGGTTAATAAATGTTGATGGGGGAGCCCTGTGTCAGTTAACAAGAGGGGATCAAAACCTTAGACATAATCGTAAAAAAGTTCCAAAGTAACGCACGTGGGGTGAATCTGAAACATAATTGACGATTACTCCAGCATCGTTGTTAATAGATATTATTAACATTATTGTAATTTTGAAATGAGCATTTTAATGATAATAAATAATTTGAAGTGTATATTTTAAAGCAATTATTCACCGAGGCTTTTCATCACAGAAACTGTGTTTATATAATTTCATATCAATCATTTTACGTTACGAGTTAAACATACTAGCGACAACGTTAATATGTTTACGCAATCAGTGGACTTATCACGAATTTAGTATGGCTTTCGAACCGAGTTTGCTTCAAGCGATTTGTATGGAAATTTGAGCAGCGCCACCGCGTGCGGATTTGGAACTACAATATTTTAGATATTTTTTGTTAATTTTCGAACGTCTCGATCTTTCGTTCATTTGATAGATTGCTGGTGCTCGTTAGTCGTTAGTAAAAATTCATGATCCCGATTGCTAACGGATCCGTTTTGCGTGTGATAGCTCGATTCGAAAGCCAGACTAAATTCGTGATAAGCCCACAGTCCAGCGGACTAATACTGGTGGTCTTCGTGATACGACGTGCTCTGTGTGTGTTAATTTAAATTGTTATATTCTCATTTCTTTTGATATAATTCCCTACTACATTGAATTCTTTAATGACTCGATATATTTCATTAAATATGAATTAAATAAAAATAATAAAATTGTTTTCTATTTTTACTTCAAAATAGTCTACAACGGTGCTGTAGAGTAACTTGTCAACCCATTGCATTGTGACAGAAGGTTTTGTGGGAAACTTTCGCCAAGTTATAATATTCGAACGTCATAAATATTCCGGACTCTCCAATAGGAAAGTAGCTAGAGTCTATAGTTGCATTTGTAAAGTTTTTGCTCATACCAGCTCAGTTAGAAGAGTAAAAGAGAAATTGTGAGTTAAAATTTATTAAAAGTATTAATATTTAAAAAATACTCTAAATCCGAGTATATGATCATATTGCCCATTACAAATTTAGGATCTTCAAATTTTAAACGATACTTCGCAGTATGAAAGTAGTCGGAGTATGAACAATTGAAGTATTAGGTGCTCCTTGAAGTCATATACCTACTAGACTACTAAAACAAGTTGATTATACATCGAAATTAGCTTATCTTCTTTACTATAGAAAAAACTAAAATTAAAAAAAGAACTATTTATTTCACTAATTTAATAAGTGTTTTACCTTCACTCTTAAATCAAAACAACAATAATATAAACTATAACAAAACAATTAGAGTAAAATAATTTAAAAAATAAACGTGAGTTTCCACGTTATCTTATTCTAGCCAACTTTTGAACAGTTATAAAAATTTTATTGAAATATACAAACAATGTTAAATTCATTTATATTTTTTATAAGTATTAGTCCTTTAATAAGAAGCAATAAAGTGAAGGTACTAGAACATTCGGGATTATTCTAGCTACACACCTCTGTGAGGCCTTTTCATTATTGAATACATTAAAGCGAACTAGTGTGCCATTCAAAGCCTTTACAATAGACCTTTTGAAGCTTCGTCAATAACTAAAATTTCCTTATATACTATTTAATAACTGCGACTTAGTTTAATTACAATTTTTTAAATTGCTAAGAGGAAAAATACCTACTTGGGTAACTCTAAAAATGTATAAATTCCATTTATATCCTTTCAAACCTTTTTATCCCATCAGGTGTTAATTTTTTTAAATGCCATTTTATCGAAGGTGTACGCCACACGAGTAACGTACCTTTCAAATTTACCCTACAGTTTCCTGGGTTTAATGTTGAAAGAAAAAGAGATATATATAGATAATTTTAGGTTTCCATGGATGGGCGCTTCGCCTTTGATATGTAGTACTAAATATTAAGAAGATTTATCTACAAACAATTTTTTTATATCACAATAACTGCATTCGAGTCGCGTGGGTTGATTTTCGTCAAAATTTCCTAACAGGAAAGGAATACGTAAACGAAGGTCGTGTTAATCTCACGGTGTCATGTGCACGTGACGATATTATTTTTCTTTCTTGATATCAGTTGATTAATAACGTTGTTCCTTCTGTCGTAATGACGTATGCCTCGATAACAGCTTTCCTATTCAATTAGGAATCGACCTGCCCATTACAGAGTGGCAATCAAAGCATAAGTACTATTTGTACACTCATAATTCTAATATTTCATAACTTGCCGAATATTTAATGTTCGCTTTCCATTCACGCCCATACTGCTGATTTCATTTGGATTGCATTTGATACATAGATAGATCTTAAATATGAAGTTAAGGATGCATATTTGAAGTAAACTACTAAAGTAAATTTTACTTCACTAACTTCCATATGCACTTGCTAAATCACAGGTCGACTGCTACTAACAAATAAATACTTATAAATATCTAGACGTGTTCATAACCGCTCCAAAACCCAATATCCGGATCTAACATTAATTTTATTTCTAGGAAATTTTAATTTCCCCCACAGTCTCGCTAGTAACAAAATTGTAGTTGAAACTGTGACACTTTGATATGTTGTAATTTTAGTTATTTTCCGTTTAGAAAAGTGTTTAAAAATCATGTGATAAATTTGTAAATAACATATAATATAATACGGCGATATATTGCCGCCATTCTGTTAGCCTTATAAAATATAGTTTTATAAAAAGAAAACTCCGTCCAATAGCTAGCGACTTATCGAAATCATATTTCAGGGACGTGAGGACGATGTTGCTTACCCTTTCCCAACGCATTGTCTATATCACAATGTCAGAAACAGGCGGCGACACACGGTATTCTTTGAAAAATAACTTTATTCGTGTTATATTTCTCTATGAGTCATGTTTTGTTCGGAAACGATTTCATATATTTTTTTACATATGGGCACTTATTTTATCGCAATAATAAAAATTAATAGTTATATCTGCAAAAATTAAGCAACCAATCAAAGTGAAACTCTAAAAAACAAGCTTATAAATTATTTAGTTTTTTACTTGTTTTTTTTTGTAATAGCATATGACTACACTCCAGCAGATGTAACCAAGAGTGCGGTTCATGAGCGAATGTAAATACAAGTAGGTACTACCAAAAAAATACTAATTTAAAAAAAACGTAATATCAGTCTCCGAAAACAAAATTATTTCTTAAAATAGATCTTTAAGATCATAATAGTTCTTACTCATATTCTATAATGTTATTGTTAAATGAATTGTAACAAATTGTGTGCTATTAGTATACTAAATCGAGCATGAAGTATATCTTCGTTCACAGCGTTCGCGTCGGCCGTTCGGACGTTTTCAGAATTCCATTTCAATCAAATTATCCATTATGTTTTGAGTTCAATATTCGCGCTTTGTTTGCGCGCTATTAAAATTTCATAACCTTAATATATGCGTAAAATTAATTTCTCTTACATATCTTTAACAACTTTTTTTTGGACTAGTACATATACTATTAGTCAAATTGTAAAATTAATTAAATTCATTTTTTAAATATTACAAGTACCTAAGTTATTCGATAACAAAGTTATAATATTATTGAAGTAATTTAAAATGTTCGTTTGATGTATGCAATAATCTCTATCAATCTTTATTTGTTATATTTTCCAAAGGTTTGTTTTTAATAATCCAATTTAATTTAAAAATTGTAAATGTGTTGTATATTGTTTAGATATAA
The DNA here is from genome assembly GCA_028551675.1 of Tineola bisselliella. Lineage (NCBI taxonomy): Eukaryota > Metazoa > Arthropoda > Insecta > Lepidoptera > Tineidae > Tineola > Tineola bisselliella. The sequence goes on from JAPWLS010001052.1 coordinate 14,387, forward strand.
AAAATAAAATATTCTCTACAGTATTAGTACTATAAATAATATACCTACTAACTGATGTAATGCTGAAAGCACTAACGAATTAAATGCACAGTCACCACCGCACGGCACCAAAGCTACAGTCGGCAGTGGAGTGCACCTGAAAGCAGACCAGCCGGATCCCTAATGAGAGCGCCTCCGTCGTTAAATAAATTGGATAAAGACGTTCGTGATCTCTCGAGAATAACTTGAACCTCTTCACTGTGACTAGCAATTAACTAAATTAAAAGATTGTTCGTGCATTCCTCAAATTCTGATTCATTTAACTAAAACACTTTTACGACTCTTTCTTTTGCGAGATATTAGTTTAATAAGATTTTACGATGCTCTCGCACTTAACGTCTCTGGAACCGGATTATGTTCGTTAAACCACAATTCGACTATGTGAAGCTAGAGTATGATATACTATAAAAGTAGACACAAGTGGTATAAAACAGCAGTTAAAGTCACCTTCGCTATGCCGGTTTGATGAGACGAATGTCATGCGCACCCATGTACTTTTATCATTAATATGTCTAATACTCATAGTATTATTTTTATTTCATTCGTTCCCTTGATGGCTCACAAAAAGTTAAGTTTATAATTTGATCCTACAACTTTCGTCTAGGATTGTCACAATGTTTTTTTAGAATCAACTCTGTAGTATTATTTGTCCACAACACATCTGACATGCAGCGGAGGCGATTAAATATATTGAAAATGTGTTTTAGAATTGCTTCTAAAATAATATTATCTTTAACTTCCAACAATCTGTAGGTATTAGATTTCAGTGCGAATTAGCAAGAAGAAATAACTTATTATAGGGATTTAGCGCTCCGGTATTATCTTACCAATAAATTATAGTGGAATTCGGCAGTTTACTGATAAAATAAATCCAAAATGTTTGTCAATAAGCTTTTTGCTCCATAAGAAAATACCCGAATTTGTAGAAATCCTTGTAAATACGATATTATTAACAACTAAGTTACACTACCTACACAAAAATACGGTTCCACTATCTCGACGAACTTTATTACACTTTCGAAAAAGTATATCTACATCGCCAGCACTATACATGTATCTAATCAAAATCAAATAGAAAAACTAAAAGCGAAATTGATTAATGGATCCAATATGTATAACAGAACACACAAGACAAAAAAAAACAAACACAATATTTTAAGCTGTTTATTTAAAAATCGTACCACCAGTAGTGATACGAGACGACATTAGAAGGTAAACATAGAAAAGATTGAATTTGTATTTAAAAAAATAATAATTAAGATACGGTTCATCCATATCTCGTTGCAAATGTCAATTCTGTTTTCTTTTCAATACTCCAACCGCCGACAACAGGTCAAAAGTTTCAATAGCAAACGATTTTCCGCACATTGACTTTACACCAGAACTATAAAAGAGCAAAGCACAATGTATACAATCCGCGTTTATTGTTTGAAAAGGTGCAGCTTTTTATCACTAAACTAAAGCTGTATAATTGTCAGCATATGACTAGAAATTTATAAGTGAAATTCATGAAACATCTACTGGTTTAATCTGTACCTCGTTTCATCTTGTACCGTTCAATAAATTTATTAATATGTATATACCCGACTAAGAGAACTCCAATAGCCAATAAATAAATTTCCTCAGATGTATCGAGAGGAGGAAATAACGAGTAGAATGCAGCCTATCACCCTGGGCAGTGCACATTCATTACCTAAAGCGGGAATAGGGAGGCGAATGTTGCCTGCAAACATCTTTCTACATGAAAGTAGGTATCTGCTCATTAACAACACACTAGCCTAACATCATGAGCAGTGTGGTCACGTGTACGCACGTCATAGATTCATGAGATAAGTTATAATTTCTGAAAGAAAAGTGAAAAATACCAGCCAGAAGTTTGAAGTTTGTATTTTTAGAAAAAGTTGCCAGTCAACAACAAGAATAATTACAGGTGAAAGGTTTGTCAGAAATATACAATCCAAAACGACATATACTGAACTCTAAAAATAAATATACAGTTATAAATAAAACCTTTTAGCGTTTTCTTTATTAAAATTATTCGTAATTCTTTTATGGAAGCAAATAGCTTGAATAAAACATTAATATGGATTCATAAACTGTCATCCTCACAAATTAACAATGACCCAAGTTCTGTCATGCATGATCTTACTTTGCAAATTTTGGGGGTTGAAAAACGTTTGTGGGATTAGAATTTTTACATTTGTTAGTCTCTGCAGATTTGAGAAAGGAACCAATGTTCCCCTACGAGCAGAGGCAAATCCCTCGCGACCCGGATCACAGGATTAACTGCCTGTAACAGTATGTCAGCTACTGCCACAATGAAGATTTACACTAACATTTTCACTGTATATTAGTACTGAGTAATCAAACCTTAAATTAGATAATGAAATATGAAATAGCCATTAGCAATCTACTTCATTAACGCAATACTCAAATTAATTATTTCTCAGCTCTATTACTCATATGATATATTCTGAGAGAATACTTGAATATTTCAAAAGTAATCTTTACTATCCCGGTATAATATTTCTTTTTTTTCAACTCGTGATTATTAACTTTAGTTCAAGTACTATACCAACAACCATCGTCTTAAAAAAAATCAATTTAATTGAAAACATATAGGCCATTAAAATTGTTAATGGTAAATATAAAATTGTTGTACATATGTCAATTTGGTATCGTGCAGGACGAAGCACGATGCGCGACGTCCACGCGACTGATTCCATATGAGCATAAGCTTTTAATCTCTGCATTGCGTCACGCAGACTGAATGAGGGTTATCGGTTTCCCTGCTGATAAACACAAACGAATGAATCCATGTCCACGAACGAGCCGAATAATATCCGAGCATGGGATAAAAGTTGATTGTTATATTACTCCGTGTGCCTCGGCTTTTGTTTGCTTTCCCGAAACCCGGGTAAGTAATGTTTGATGTTGTTTTTGTGTATTATTTACAATTAACTCGTCTTTTAATAAATTTCTTTTGTAACAATATTATATAAATACGAATAAAGGTATTGCGAATCAAAATACCTCTAGATTTATAGGTCTCTTTCTCTTTCTGTCTATGTCGTTCTTAATGCCGCCTATCATCATGCCTATTTCGTTGTAAATAAATAACAATGTCAATTATTCAAATACATATCAGAGAGCATGTTAACAAAATAAACACCTTCTGACAAAATAAGGGAAAAAACCTTACACCTACCCACGTAAACGAGAGCTGACTAACGATGTATAAAATTTCCATTGTCATCAATCTCTGACGCTACGGTGAGGAACTCCTCGCTAATTGCAATTTGAACAAAAACTAAAAGGCAAGTCATGACGCTGTGCAAGCTTATTTTTCACGACAGAAAAAATAAAATACACTGCATTAAAAGTTAAAACTTTCCAAAAATATTATTTCCATTTCAATGCACACTTTTCGTTCATTAGTTTTAGTTTTCATCAAATGTGAGACCAATCCTAATGAATAGATGTGCATGCATATACAATGAACATGAAAGTGACCCAAACTAGAATACCATTTGCAATAGGCTATTAAGACAACACTAACATATTATCACACCTAGATGCGAAACAAATACCTACCTATTTTTTTTTTTAAAAGAACATCATTTCATAAATCAATATTACTGAGTTGTAATAACGACAATTTATTTTAACCTTTCTCTATAGTAGACCAGCATGAAACAGCACTGTCATAATATCTTCTAGTATAAATCTTCTCCATTATACTGGCCTGATGTAACTAGTAGACTAGATTTATACGAGTAAAGTATTTAGCACTGATGCCTAAGGCTATTTGTTGACTGTATTTAATTAAAAGATTTTATATGGTTTTATTATTGTTCTCAATGGTTGCAATTTCGAGTTTAATTGAACTCAAAGTAAATAATTAGTCTTTTAAATTATTTATCATCAGTCTTCTAACAAAACGGAACATTTTATAGTAAATACGTAAATATTAAACCGTCCGAGAATGCTAGCTAAGAATATGTGGTCATGGGCGTACCTTTTCGGTGGAAGCAAGCTCCAGGTGTCGAGGATGCATGGCTTGCTGTCACTGACGTCTGCACCGCCCATTTACAGAACTAAGGACCGACTAACCACACGATTATCAACATACGAATACAAGGGCTGGTAGATGTCGTAAAATTGACCTTGTGAGAAAAACTTAATATTTTAAATTAATTTATTATACAAATTAAGAAAATACTAGCAATAAAATTCTGTAAAAATAAATTTCAATCTATAGAAACATTTCAAAGTTTTGTAAGTTAGAGTTAAGATTGAAACTATGTATTTCATGTTCAGACGCAATTCCATTTTGAATTTTAGTGACACAGTTAATAAAATAAACATCGTAAACTCGTCAATTTAGGGATTCAGAAGATGAAGTATCGTTGTAAAAACCATCTTTTCTGGATAATAATTTTAGACAATCTTATTTTATAAAAGTAGCTTTTTCATATACTTAAAATATAATTACTAGACCCCTCTTTAACATAGTAAATGACGCAAAAAGATCATGGCAAGTTTATATATCATATATGTATATTACAAACATGACATTAAAAAGAAAAGAAAAGCATTTGTCATTTACAACTATGTATGTGTACCATGCCTGAGACCCCTATCACAGGGTATTTATTGTAGGCCTATACAATATTATTAAATAACATATTTATTTTTCTATTTTTCATCGAAATTGATTCAATTATTTTTGGTTGAAAAATTGTATTTAGAATGTGTATATGAATTCAGTAATAAACAGGAACACAGATTGATCCCAAATAGTTAACAAATTCAATTCCAATTTGTAAAAACTCCCATCTGTTAATCCCAATACAATTTCAATGTTCGTGTGAAATAAAATAAAATTCTACCTCAACGATCGTATATGGACATACCTATACCTCATTCTAGGAAATAACAAACAGCTATCAAACCGAAGTAAATTAACTAAGCATTTTCACTATTTTAGATCAATGTCCAGGTTTCTACGAAATCGCCAAAAAGTTAACGATTTGCTTGCCAGAATCCAACTCGGAACTTTTAAAAAGTTACTCAGGTCTCTTGTGTAGGTACTGAAGCAAATATTGTCTTAGTTGAATTTAACAAATACGCTTAGTATCTGTAAATACACTACAAAGAGGATTTTTTTAAATCTATGTAATGCTATTTGTAAATTTTTAAAGATATAATCATATTATTTTTATGTTTATTATTGTGGTAGCTCTCAACAAATAAAAATATTTACGTTCAACTTTTATAACTAAAAGGTTGAGTACTATTGATCTTTTTGTTCCTTCAATGAATTATATATATTTATATAGAAAAGTACATTTTCACACGCAAGCCATTAACTTTGATATCTCGTTTATCATGTCCATCGACACAAATAGCAATGTTTCCTATCAGAGAACATAATACAAATAGAATACTGTCAATGAGATTAATTGATTAAGATTGAAATATTTGCCATTTATAATAAAATTAATGTCATTACAATTCAATTAGTGCATACGTGATTTGATGTTTACAACGCGTTTTACTTTCATGACCATTTATCAAAATTGAAAATGACCAATCACATACTTATAAATAAATACATACTCATGTCATACTATCAGAGTAACATAACCACACGTCAGCCAGGGCAAGAGAAATAATATCAATAAATATTTTTGCTTTGCCTTTGCGTATTAACCACTGCGCTACAGAGACCGAGGAAGACTAAGAGTGGTAGACATTCTTAAAAATAGCCCACTATACTGTCCCAGGATAGTACCAACACTTACAAATCTTTGAAGTCACCTAGTCGCGTCTAGGATTAACTTAGAAAAAACTAGTTGTAACATGAAGTGTGCTCTGTCAACGTGACATTATCAACATAGTGGGGGATGCAAAAATTTGTGTGGTAGCAGTTAGTCTCGTAGAACTTAGCATTAGCAACATATCATGCAATACGGACTCATGCAAAAAAGTAAACAAGATAGTTTTTTTAAACCTAACATTATAAACAATTACTTTTCTTAAATTTCATTAAATATCGTAATAACAACTCCAGTTTGAAAGAGCCATGAAGACTTGCGAAGTATTGTACGCGGTATGAGTGTCGTAATTTTACATCTGACAATGTGCATAACTTATTTTATTACATTACTTGAATTGTATTTATAAAACCCTTTCCTTGTAAATTATGAACATACTAAATTTTAATTCTCAGAAAAACCAAAACAATACTTCTATAATATAGATGTAATAATCACAATAATAATATTAATAAAAAGCCAGGTTGTAAACGTTAAGTAGCTACATATTTAATGTGAATCAATGAATACGCTTAAAATAACTTATAATGCTTATTGGGATACAGACTATGCTAAAACTATGCACCTATATTATATATAGACACTTATTTTATTACTAAATTATAGATTTCTCAAATAAAACTGTGGTAATCAAGAAACAGTAATCTAAGTTTTAAAGGGCAATAAAAGTGAGGATATTTTTCGAACAAAACATACGAATTTATATAAAACAAAGCTCTCATTCGACACTTATCGCTGTCCCTTGATAAGAAAAGGATGCTATAAAATGTAAGCCGACATGTAGTATAAATAGATAGCAGTAACAACTTACTAATATACAAATACCTACATGTTATATTTAAATTTAAACATTTAAGTAACAAGCAATATTTTTATAATAGTTTACCAATTTATATCACTCCGTCTGATGAGGAAGGCAGTTATGGTTAGTTCGTGGGAGTTGCCGGTCCAAGGTACTGACATTATAAACGGAACAACAGTGATGCCACCTAGACAACTACGTGCACATATTTTTCTTTGCTAGCTTTTGTTTTCCCTTGTCAGATGGCGTGCGGTTTCGTGCCCAACTAATATTGTTCATTTTTAAGTAATTTAAATTGTACTCATAATAATGTTGTAATGTATTTTATAGCAACAATTATCTCAACTAGTACACCGCATATTAGTTTAACAATAACCAGAATGCGACTATTTATTGTAAAACTTACTTATAAGAATATATTTTTATTATAATTTTGTTAGATCTGATGGTAGATTCAATTTAAAATTGTATAACAAATACCAAATTGAAATAAACAAATAATATGTATTATAAGAAAACAAGCAAGAAGTAAGAGAACTATAACTCAAGTAAACAGCCAATTTTCTCAGGTTATGTAAAACCTTAACAACGCCGTTCGAATAATTTGCGATAGGAAAATGGAATTGTATGCAGAATAACAAAACTCTTCGACCCTCTGGATTGCCCTTTATAATAAATTTTACCGTTGTGGTTTGCACGTGCAACTTGTTTTGATCATCTTGAAATATTACACGCGGGTAAAAATAAGCATTACTAATAAATACCTATATTATTCATTTCATTATTAAAACGCAAACTTAAACATCTCAGTACTAATTCAGAAGAAAATTTATAATAAACAATAAAAAAATAAGACTATGATATGCTATCCAAAAGTCATTTAAATCATGATGTGTTTTTTAATATCTACACCCCTCATGTATAAGCTAGAGCACGGTTCAGGAGTGAAAATAACTGGTACTACAAATAAATGTTTGCAGTCATCAATCACCTCCACTATGCCGTCCTTGATTAAACGAATTTAACCTCATATTTTAGTCTAAATTTTATTATAATATTGTTGGTAGGAGGTACCTTTATAATATAAAGTGATTATAATTTTTAAATAAACTGTTATTTGATATAAAAAATAGGCGCTTTGTTATACGATTTCATCGATATTGTGAACACGTACCAAAACTTTCTCCCACAATTACCTGAGAGATCAAGTGTCGGAAAATATATTGGTTTCGCTTGTCTAAGACTCGCCAATTGTTTAACTTCTTTTTTACGTATTAAACATTTTAAATTGGAATTGCCTATTATATACCTATACTATCAACAATAATACAATTTTAAATTATCTACGCAAATAATCTCAGACATCATTAGTGTATTAATTAATTAAATAAACGTCACAAACAATTTTAAATAAGTTTTTCCTTGAGTAGGGATACAAGAGACTTCAGTAACAAACAAAGCAACAAGACAAGGATTTGGTGGAAACGTTTTTTACCGCCAAAAATCAGTTAGGAAAGTTGAATAATAGAAACAGTAACAATAGGAATCATTAAAAACAGGGAAAATAAAAAGCAAGCTTGTCACAGAAATCGCCAAAGCGTAATAAAGTCGGGTTCAGCCAGCAGTGTTAATAAGTGCGATCATTTTTTATCAGACTTCCGAGTGAGGTTTCGTAAAGCCAAAACAATAAATCACCGTAGCGCGGCTGGGTCGGGGCTTATTATTTCAGGCCACACACAAGCTTTATTTTTCGCTAACTAACCAACGATCAACGGAACGGCATTTTTCTCTTGCCTTATCCGAAACCTTCCCGCTTATTATTAATTAACTTTTGACGATACAATGTTTGTATAAAAAAACAATAAAGTGAGATGTCGAAATAAATTTGTAATAAATTCAAATTCATGGCGAACACAATTCGAGTCGCAAACAATTTCACAAATCTTAGTAAATAAGACAAACTTATTAAACAACTTAAGGTTTTGTGGTTATCATTTGAAGTAAAATTCTTAATGCTATTTAAGTCTACCTTAGAAAAGTTTTCAAATATCAAAGCCATTACTCTTCTACACGGTGACAAAGGTCGGGCACATATTAGCAAAGTTTCTCACAGACAATTTTATACACGTCATTCAATAATATATTTTTAACCACTTTCCTTCATATAATTTCATATTCTTGCATTTTTAATTACTTTTAACTGTTTCCTGAACTCGAATCTCATTAGATAAAATATAGTTGAAATTTATATTAACTAATAAAACAGAAATAATAGTATATTTAGATCTCGCTGGTATTGGATTACATTCATAGACATTTCCCGAAATATAATACTGGAACCGTGACAGCGGCATGTACTCGTCATTAGGAGCAGATAATACATGCTGATATGTCTGACTATAATTCATTAATAACATTAATAAAAAATACATAGTTATATTTTACTTAAACCTAACGTGAGCATCGTCCTTACTTATTAGTCAACTTTCTTAAGCAGAAATTTGTTTGAGTCAATAATTTAAAAAATAAATGCTATAGTTATACATATTTAACTAAAGGTTTAATAAGTAATATATAGGTAGGTACTTCCAACAGAGTTATCGAAGAAAATTTTGAATCATATTAATAATAATTTACTGTTACATTATTATGACTCGATAACACACAATCTCTAGAAAATAATTAATTTTAATCAGTCCGTCAAATCTCCAGCAAATAATTCAAAATTAAAACAAATGCATATATTTAAATTACGAGTACATTAGGTGTATTTTACATACAATATCATCTAATTAATTCAAACTTAACATATGTGTGAAACATAGCTCCTGACTTCATTTTTCCTCAAGGATAAACACGTACGCGGAGTTATTTCACGAAATGCCGCAAAAAGGCTCGTTTCATAAATGAGAAAATTAATTTACATTTCCACGTTTACATAAATATGAGAGCCACAGTATTACCTCACATTGCGGCGACACTTCCAGCCGCTTCCCCCTCCGATGTACTAAATATTAATGCGCTAATGTGGAACACAGCAAAAACATTCGCAACAAACTTTCTCGACTAGAACTAGCCTTAACTAAATTAATTAACCATAATTATCATTGTGTTGTAATTAATAAAAGCAAATTGAACGAATTCCTATAAATAAATAAAATATCCAATCCTTAATTTATAAAGATATTAAATTAAAATCAATCAGAAAACCTTTTGAAAACTCCTTTTGTAGACAAAAAATATAAAAGCACTGAATTGAAGAGCTCATTTTATTTTTGGATAATGACTGTAATTTGAACTTTATAACAAAGACGGACAACGCCTTTGTTTCCGTTCGAAAGGTAAAATTTTGTACAACCAAATGAATACTAATTAAGAAATGTGAGCCGAGAAAATGAAAGCAAATTGAGACAGCTGACAGTCTGAGACATTAACATGTAAACAAATATTTCTTTACGATATTATTTTTTATTATGAACAATGACTTAAATATACTGGAGAAGATGTGTTAAACAAATCTGTGGAAAAGTCGATTTATCAGTAATAGTGAGCACTACTACTTTTTCTCATAGAGTGAGTGTACGTTTAATTCATTTATTAAATATTCTAAAATAAGTAAATAAAAAAAGTTGGACAAAACATCGTTCCTAGTATCTTCTCTAACTTCTTTCCTCAATAATAATTATTTAAGTTTTATTAAGGCTATATCACGTTGATATTTGTAGTGTGTATTTATATGCGTTATTTGTGACCCTGCCATTAAACTCTATCTATCAAATTTAAATTTTAGTAATAAATTGAATAACAATTCCTGTTTTGTAAACAGATTTCTAGCAAAGCATTCATAAGCAATCTCAGCAGGACATTTTGAGAAATACTCTAAGAACAGTTACGAAACCAATTTATCATTTTACTTAAAGTTGAATTTAATTTAGTATTAAAAGCTAATTATTCCGTTGATTTTAAGTTTCAATTTGAAATAAAATAGATATTTGTTCACGTAATCCGAATTTTCCAAGAACCTAGTGAAAAAGGAAAGATGCGTTAATTATAATAATTAGTAAACTTATTATTTTGTTATAAAGCAGAATAATGTAACATTCCTGTTGCTCGTATAAACATTAATATAAAGTACGTAAAACATCCAACAAATCTTGATGTTCCGCTTTAGGGTTTATCTGAAATATTATTATAAAACGATATCTGTTTCCTTTCAGACTGAAAATAGGAATTTATGAATACGTAACCTGAACTTCTGTGCTCAAGTAATATTTTCATAAACGTATATTAAAAATAAGAAATGTATGTAATATTACAATATGAATGAATGTAACTACGTTACTTGTTAATAAAGCTTTAAATTGTAAACTAAAAGGCGTCTGGACAAGTAGTTATTTTATTTTATTGAAGCAGCCTATACACAGGCTGTCCCAAAAATCAATGTCAAGCGGTCAATGTGTGAAATATAGTATATGACAATTCTAAAACAGTTACAAAATATATATCCGCTGCACTTTACGAGACATAGGCTTATTTCAAAACATTTGTGACAACATTTTTGATTTTCCCTGTGTATGTTGAGTAATAAAAGTAAATAACTTATTATTTTTAGAAGATTCAAGCAGTAGATACGCTACAATTACGAACTAATTTCTATACCAACTTAAATATATTATATTCATCTGTCAAATTATTTACTTTACTTCGTTAATATACACCGGATACACAGTCCTGAGCTAACACCTCAAAAAGACGGAAAAAACGTTGGACAGACAGTGCCTAAGCGAACACCGGGCAACCACTCAAACAGATTATACTGCTATCAATATTTCAATTGCTTTTCCCTAAAGGCTTTCAAGAGGTGTTGAATCACATTGCAAAAGGCTTTGGATTAATGTTTTTTATTGCTTTAGATAACTTTTACTTCTTTTGTGTACATGTTTTAAAAATATTCTATTTTTTTATATTTATTGTGCCAATTTAAATAATAATATAATTAAGATTATCTCAGATAAGTGGAGGTCCAAAAGTAGATAAGCACCGCTTCCAGTCACGATAACTTAAAGTCGTGTAGTCGGCTTGTAACAAACATGCAGCCGAATGGACCATTGTTTAGCCATCTCATCTTATGAACTACTGCAGTAACATGACATGCCTAAGCATTATAAAAAGCAATCTAAGGTAATTACATATAATTTTTGGTAAACAAACTTACAGTTTTCATTATTAAGATAGCAATATATTCTATCTCCTTTCTATATCATTAGGCGAGTAGATTAGTTGTGCCCGGATCATACGCCACATCCTGAAAATGATACGCATCCGGTACGTGAGCTTTAATATCCGATTTGTATTCACGCCTTCCTTGTTTATAGCCCATTCGAATGCGAGTACTCATTGATTGGCCAATTTACATCGACCCATCACTTTTATATGGGCTCCTCTCGTTTCGTTAAGTGGGCTAATATTTTTCAGGATCAAATACAGTGTTATTAAAGAAAGAGTGGAAAAAATTAACAAAAATAACCATTGACGAGGTATATCTGTTTATAAACATGTTGAATCAAATGTTATTATATTATTCAAATTTAGTGTCTGCATTGCAAATAAAGTTAAACAACTGCACAATGAAAGTTGAAATATATATGGGAAGTTTATAACAATAAAATACAAAAGTAGATACTTTTCATCATTAAAAGTTTTGAAGCAAGAATCAGATATACAATGCACGGTGGCGTACTCATTCCGTCTTAGAATTTGTGCAACTCAACGTAAGCAGGGGGTCTACCAGTATTTTTTAAGTTTCATCGTCTCATTTACATATAGTACGTATATCTTCACCAATAGTTCCTGTAGCAATGAGGCACATTCCTCTTATTTTAGATATGTTAGTGAACAAATTAAAAACTTAATAACTGTTTTAAGAAGGAAGAGACTTTAAAACCTGTAACTTCACTTTACATAGTCGTAGAGTAGGCCCCTAAAGTTACAATACAAAACTTATTTATCATTTATTACACAAGAATTTTCATGATTAATGGTCTCTCTTTTGACTTTATTCTGGAGAGAAAACTTCGTTGCACTACACCCATAATTATACAACTACCCATCAAACGCAATTTAAACTATGTAAATTATAAGAGCAAAAAATAATTGACTTTATTTCAAAATAATAATTCAATGCTCCGACTTTTGTCAAATCCATAAATCCAGTTCAACTTGGAACTCGATTTAGTGATGTATGAGTGACAGCCTGTTATAACTCTGTCTGCTTCACGAAACAGTCTAAAACTGTGACTCGATTTCCTGCACATGAGTGCCACGTACATATCACGAAAATCCTATTCTCGGATCCATCTTTAGCCACGAGTATATGTACCTATACCTACTATAAAACTTTATTGTTATACGAATATTCTGCATTACTATGTAGGACGTATTTCATCTCATTGTGGTTACATTACAATAGAATTTTGTAAATAAATCTTGAATAGTTTATAAGAACATATTTTATTATCTTCTAGACCGATCTATAAATTGTTTAATCTAGAATTCAAATCGCATAGGACGAAAACATTCTAGAATTTATCAAATAAGATTCTTACGTATATTGGCTGTTATTTGCAAGAACACAATGGTCTATTATAGTGAAATGCCCTGAATATTGAAGTAGCCAGTGAGCTCTATTGAGCATTGAGCACTTGACGGAACGCATGGTAATGCAGCAATGGAGGCATCCGTATATAGGAGCCTTTCTGCGCTTTCTATTGAATTGTAAATTTATGGTTAGTGAATATGAAGTGACTGCTCATAATTCATTTTTCGTAATGCAGCGTATGTCGAAAACTAGAATGTTACCATGAAATGACTGGTTTAAATAAAACTTGCTTCAATACCATTTAATACAATTTAAGAATCAATGCTATTAGTGAAAAATATTTTCATATAAATCGTATATTTGACAATCCGTACTATTCAAGTAACGAAGCAACCTGAAGGATGTTGAGAAGTCTCCCTGAAGAGGCCATTAAGGCATCCTCGTAGCGTCGATCTCGTCGAGGACCTGGGACATCTTTGACTTTACCCTGTTAGACCAAAATTCTCTTAGTTGAAAACCTTAGCTTAGATAACTTTCAAGTATAATACATATATTAGGAGTTAGATAAAAAAATCAAAGTAGTTTTAGACCTAAAGGTGTTTGTCATCTATATGTTTACGTCGTCCTTGTCTTGATGCCCCTAGTACAGAGTATCTAAATTTAATGTCAGAGGATTGTAGGTACATACGTATATTGTATATATATATATTTCTTTATTAATGTTTACTGATGTTAATGAAATGTGGGTGTATTTATTTAATTAAAGAATTTAATAAATTCGCAAATAATAATCCGTGTAAAATCCCTGTCATAAAATTTAGCTTTGGAATTTATTAGGATATGTTTTCAAACTCAGATTATTATGAATGACCATCAAGACCACAAGTTTTCCAAAACAAATATGATTGATGTGTATGAATTTTCCATGTATCGTTAGATTCAGAGTCGACATCAATCAACCAGTGCTGCTGACCTCTTCTGACGGAGCTCAGGGAAATTTTAATTATTGCTCTTAATACCTTAAACTGCTTTCACATTAACAATTTTATTTTATTAAGAATTTACAATAACAAAATTGTGACAAAAAGGCAATAAAAATTGAATCAAGTCCCATAATTTTATTGTTATGATAATGTAAAAGAAATACGATAAAATATGTCTCACAAAATATAACGAAATCGCAGAAATATCCTAATAAAATTCCACGGTCTTTCGAGGGTCTCAAAATGGTTCAGTGATAAAAAATCAGGAATCAATGGGCACAAAAGGGTGTCTGGTAATCGTCATAATCAAATTTTCTATAGATTACAAAGAAAATGTGCAGATGGCGTGTGCCAGTGAGCAAAGAACCAAGTATAAGGTCCCGATCTACGTGTCCTGTTTACTGACGATCACTTTCACAACTTTGATATTCAGATCCAACGAACAGCGGGAACAAAACCAGGGTTAACTTACTCAAATTGAAAGATTATGAAATTTTTATGTTTTTCAAGTAAAACAAAAAACGATTTGATTTTTGCTGAAATAGTTAAGCTTAGTTAATAGGTTAAGCTCAGATGACGAAAATCCGCCGCACGCCTTTGATTCACGCGCCTAGATATCGTATTTACCAGAGTACATATCTACATGCTTCACTTTCGAACCTTACTTACTTCGACTATTATAATGTAAACAAAACTGTTCTAGAATAACTTAAATTAACAAGCACTCTAAAGTTAGAATTCTAAATTCTATATTTATCTCGTCACGGTTGTTACAACTCAACAATCTCAATCACTACGTACTATATAATTGTACAGTCAAACGAACTTACCTGTAAGTGATGTTCGACTGAAATTATTTCCGTGTTGTCTCTTCCGAAGACGATGAAAGACTACTATCTGTTAGTTTCGTTTCTACACTCACTGGCATCACATAATTTTAAAGAAAGAAAATTTTGAACGCATCCCTCCTCCGTCGCGCACGCGTCTCGCTCTTCATTTATTTTAAAGACTTCCTGATTCTAAAAAAAACTTGGGAAAAAACCAGGTAACTGAAACCCCAGGGAAGGGTGGGTTTCATCGTCTTCGAAAGAGATAACACGGAAATAATTTCAGTCGAACATCACTTACAGGTAAGTTCGTTTGACTGTACAATTATATCCGTGTTGTCTCTTCCTCGACGATGAAAGACTACTATCTGTTAGATGTTTAAAGAGAATTTTTAGAATCAGCTACTTATTCTCTTATTTAATCAGAGATACTTATTTAGCTCAGTTCCGCCTCTATTGGACGGTTCTAGAACCTCCCAAACAAATTGAATTATCAGTCCTACGAGCTATGAGCTGATAATACAGCTATACCTATGTAATTCTCCCAATTCAATCCATCGGTTGATTGTATAGACCAGTCACCTTTTTATAAGGTTCTGTAATCTTTAAATAACTCAATAGAGTTGTAGTAGGCCAAATCAGTAAAATGGTTGTGGAAAGGTAGCCCAATGAAGGGATGATCTTTACTGGAACCTAAAGCTTTCAATGCTTAAAACAAATCTTAATATTATCTATATTTATGGAATTAATGGTTTTAGTACATTTATATTGGTCATTAATATCTGTCTAATTACTCTCAATAAAATTTAAAATATATATCATTATTATATCCCAGTTATAATGAAACCTAGGCTTAGTAGGTCCTAATATATAGAACCCCTAAATAACCTTTTAATGCTATGATCCTTATCCACATGTGGACCTAACACCGATGACAAGTCATGTCTAATTGAATTCATGGCTCTATATGACATTCTTTCATGAAACTTTGTGTTAGGTAATTTATAATAACTGTAATGTTTGCAGTAATAGGATCAATGTTAATATACTCACAGCAGTTGAGTTAGTTTTTCACGTGTTACCTGAATATTTAATTCATCATAACTTCAACAGCTTCTTTGTTGATACCACAACTCATGAATCTCTGCCGGAGAGTAGGTCTACTCTCAATGATAAATTCCTGTGATAGTGGATATGAAAATTGTAAAAAATCAAAAGCAAGTAATTTATATGCACCTGGGCGTGGGTACCAAGTAACATATTCAGAACATTTTCTAATGTTCAAGAACCAATATATATTTGGATGTCCATGTATTATAATTTTTATGTAATATCTTCCATTTAATTTTCCTTCTATGTTTCTAATCACTCTTCTAGATTCAAAGTAGCATTATCTTTTGTATTGATATATGAAATGAGCATCCCATGTTATATAACACACACCACTGTCAAATACCTTAGTAATTTTGAGTGATCCATAGAGAATCTGTTACTTCTAGTCTGGCACAAGCCTTAGGTAAGGACATAATTGCATTACATTCATTTATATATATATATATATTGCTCCTTAAGAGACATAAATATACTACCCTGTTCCTTACAGTTGTTTTGTATATAACATGCCATACTTTATGGCTGGACATATAGATATTAGTTAGTGTTCCTATGACACAAGGTAAGAATCTAATATAAATAAATATCTGTATTATTATTATTACTATAATATTTTTTTTTTTTTTTTTACTTTTTAAAAGGATCAACTTCTATTTTTGTTTCAATATTTATTCTTATCAAATCTAATAATTTGATAAAGATTCTAAAAACTTTGAACAATTACTTCTTTTATCTAGTATATGTATGTATGTATGTATGGAAATAGAGATATCCTTGGAATTGAGTACAAAACCAAAAAATGCATATTGCTGAGGCGGTAAAAAATTACCTTTATCCTTAAAGTTTGATCTAATTGATCCAAACATTCAGTATAAGATTAGATATAATAATAAAATCATCAAAATGTTGTATTAATTGAACATTCTTCATTTCAAACTTGAAATTACTGTTAGTGTTTTAGTAAGCACCTAAGATGCTGAACACACAGGGAGTACATTAAATTGATACAATTTGTCATCAAAATGAAATTTTAAATATTTGCTATGTTCAAAAGCAATCTCCTGGTTATCATTAACCGTTGGAAGACATTGACTTACACTGAAATCCTTCAATCAAATTAATGGATATAGCCGGTATTACATGATCAATGTAATTACTAAATTTAATAGATCTAAATTTAGTTTGGTGCAACTAATTATGGAATCAACCCTATACATTCCCCCGGGATGTGTTAGATTCAATAGTCAGCATTGCTTGCTTGTATAAGTTTGTGTTATAAGACAAAACATGTGCCTATCCTAGAATACCCTAGGTTCAATATTAAACAATAATTTTTATGTAAATTTATGTTATCAGCAACCCCGTACATTCACTTAGAATGTTCTAAGTTCAATAGTTAGCATTGTTTGCTTATACAGAATTTGTGCTAGAAGACAAAACATGTGGATTTCTAGAATGT
>JAPWLS010000007.1:0-13207 GCA_028551675.1 Tineola bisselliella
TAATAAGCCTTTTTAATTAGCGTCTGCTTTACAATCTTTTTCAGAGCAGGAGTGGGCAGACTTGTTAAGTCATTGGGCAATTTGTTATACATTCTGATCCCCACTCCTATAAACGATTTACGGGTTTTTGACAAGCGAAAATAAGGTACTGCCAATTTGTCACTGCTTCTAGTGTTTCGAGATTGTATATCAGAATTTCTATTAAAATAATTCTTATTCCTATGTACATAAATGATATTTTCGTAAATAAATTGTGCTGCAACTGTGAGGATGTTAAACTCCTTGAATCGTTCCCTAAGTGAGGTACGGGAGCTCAGATTGTAAATTGAGCGCACTGCCCGTTTTTGCAAAATGAAGATCGATTCGATATCAGCTGCGCTACCCCATAAAAGGATTCCATAAGACATAATACTATGGAAGTAGCTGAAGTAAAAAGTCCACGAACTAGGTACGGTAAATCGTTTATATAAACCAAAAACAAGAAAGGACCAAGGATTGAACCCTGTGGGACACCCATTTTAACCCTAGAGCCAGAAGATGTAGAACAATTTACAGCCACTCTTTCCTCCCAGGCATCAAATATATGTTTAATCAAAGCTACCCCTGCATCGGTCGTCGATCTACCTTTAGTAAACCCAAATTGTCGATCATGTAATAAACGATTACAATTAAAGTGAGACAACAACTGGTTTAAAATTATTTTTTCAAATATTTTACTAATTGCCGGTAAAACGGATATTGGCCTATAATTCGCGGGATCAGACTTACAGCCACTTTTAAACAATGGAATAACTTTACTAAATTTCATTAAATTGGGAAACGTACCCGCGTCGACACATCTATTGAAAATAACCGCTAAGTAATGCGCTATAGAGCCAATGATTGAATCTAAAATTCGTACAGAGATGCCCCAAATATCTTCTGTCTTTTTCATTTTCAACGATTTGAAAGCCTTTACAATACTATCCGGAGAAACATGAGAAAATTTAGGAAGAGTGATTGAGCATTCACTTACATTCGACTTCAAAAGTGATTCGGAAATAATAGGCGAGGAATCCAGGGATCGAGTAGTCTCAATCGGTATATTTGAGAAAAACTTCTCAAACTCAAGAGCTACGTCGTGATCCGATTCAATGGTTTTATCTCCTTTTTGTAGACTGAAATGAGAGTCGCGAAGCTGCACTTTACCTGTCTCTGTATTAATTACATTCCATACAGATTTGATTTTGTTATCGGAATGATTTATTTTATGTGCGATAAACATTGATTTCGCCAAAGCGCAGACACGTTTAAAGATTTTTGAATAATTCCTTACGTAGTCAATAAATACTGGACTATGGTTAAACGTTTTTTCATAATAAAGATCATACAATTTCAGCCTACTTCTATGAATTCCTATCGTAGCCCAATCACTAAATTTTTTATGACCTACTTTTTTCTTCTTTCGAGGAAATGCCTTGTCAAATTCTAATTTTATTGCTCCAAACAACGTAGAATAAAGTTTATCGGGATCATTAGAGTAAGGCAACGATGCTAATTTACTATCTATACAGTTCTTGAATTTTTCCAGCCGTGAATCAGTAATAGGTCTACAAACAACGTCCTCAGTATTTTTAAGAAATCCGTTATAAAACATAGCCTTTTGTCCGCAATGATCAGAATTAAAACAATTAATAATTACTTTTTCAACTGGATCCATATTACTAAAGATATTATCCAGGCAAGTTGCTGTGGATGCAGTAATTCTAGTAGGTTCTAAGAATAAATTGCCTAAGTTGAATGATCTAAACAAACTCAATAACCTCGAGCTGAGACTTGAAGATTCCAACAAATCGACATTGAAATCCCCACAAACAATAATCTCTTTTCGGCCCTTACTAACTATGTTCAATGCATCTTCCATCACCTGTTCAAAAATAGCGAAATCGCCTGATGGAGGTCTGTACGCGCAAATAACAACGAAACGTTGGAGTTCAACACAAGCCATCTCAACATTTCTTTCTCTCGACAGTTGTACAATATCCCTACGTTCCTTTGACTTAAAACAATTATTTACAATTATTAAAGAGCCGCCATGAATCGCTGACTTACGAGCAAAACAACTTATTACTTGATGATTATTAAAGTTAAACATCAATTGGTAGTCTCGTAACCAATGTTCACTAACACAGAATAAGCCTATATTATGATTATCTAAGAATAAATCTAATTCATTGGTGTCGATATCGCAACTCCTGGCTCGGAGCGGCTGGCACTGGCTCAGTGTGTGCATCTCTCGCATGTGCCAAGCCTGTCGTTCCAGTTTCGCTTTGGATCGATGCGGCCCGGCAGAAATAACGCTCTCAAAATATGGCACGGCAAGGTCGGTAGCCGACCTATGCTCGACCCCCCGCAATCGCCTCACAAAGCCCGTCTGAATGACTTTGAGTCTGCTACGTACTTTTACCTGATTGTTTTCGCCAAAATAAATATTAACTCTTTGAGGAACGAATTCCTGTTCCCATCTTAATTTCCATTTCAGAGTGGAGTTACAAAACAGTCGTTAAGCTCTGAAATATTTTGTGAAGGGAAATTCAATGCGATGTGCATTCAATCGTGAAGTGATTTCAATTTAAACTTCACGTTGTAATAAATGGAATACACGGGTACTTCATCGATTATTATGCGCTGTACCTCCAAGAAGTTGTAGAGAAATCTGAGGGATGAAGTTGGGGCGCGTGTCCAGTGCAACTATGTCCACTGTATGCGAAATCTGTAAGCAAGCTCGGATCGCCGTTACTTATTGTCACACTCCAATATATAGTGAGACTAAAAACCAATCGAAAATTCACTGTATAAGGTGACACAGTGTATATATTTCATATCGTATAATAATAATGATTG
Source organism: Tineola bisselliella (assembly GCA_028551675.1). Lineage (NCBI taxonomy): Eukaryota > Metazoa > Arthropoda > Insecta > Lepidoptera > Tineidae > Tineola > Tineola bisselliella. Next base: position 2,884 of record JAPWLS010000007.1, read on the forward strand.
CAACCCTTAAATGGACAATGTTGTTTTTAAACAACATAGGGATAGAAAAATGAAGATAAAATAGTATGGAATAATAGCTAGCTAAACATTGACCTTCTTTTAATTTTTTGTTAATTTTGACAACTAGTTCTTATTTCTGAACGAAATTTGTACTTTTAATTTTTTGTTAATTTTGACAAAGTTCTTATTCTGAACGAAATTTGTACTTTTTTTTAATGTTGGCACTATCCAATATTTTTATGCATCGAAAAAAAGTTAAAGTCAAATGTCACTTTGAAGAAAACTTTTCTAGTGGCGCGAAACTAAGTTTTGTAGCTGTGTTCGGACTTTGATAAAATATAATGTAAGTATATAACATATTTTTATTTGCTTGATTATATCTTCAATTACATGTTCATGTTGTAAAACATTGAAAATCACTTGATGCTACTGTCGAATTAAGCGAAATCTGGTATGTTGTAGGAAAACTACAATGCGCATTGCCTGCTAAATAAATGCATGTTTGGTGAAGGATTTTTATTTTGCTTTTCAGCATGCCGCGATTACTAGAAAGCGAAAATACAAAGTATTTAGAAACTCTTGAAGATTCAGAAGATGGCTTAGACGGGTCAGACTCCGAAGTAGAGGATGAAGGTCACTATTATCAAACAGCTCGAGATGTTCTTCGAGACCTTGAAAATAGTGATGAAGGTGAGAATGCCCAGTCTGATGAAGTGGATGCTGATCCTCCTCTCGTAATCGACAACGATGAAAATATGACAGACCCTCCTATTTTGGAAGCCGAAGAAGCAGCACCCCAGAGTAGATCACAAGGGATTTCTAAACGACCTCTGGTTTGGCGAAAACGGAATCTTGTTACTGCTGAAGACAGCCTTATTTTTAGGGGAGAAACTCAGATAACGGAAGCATTGATGTCTTGTAACACGCCGTATGATTTTTTTTCATTTTATTTTACATCAGATCTAAAAAAGCAAATTGTAGAACAAAGTAACTTATACGCAGCCCAGAAACAAATCTCCAATCCTGAAATTATAAATGAAAATATCCTAAATAAATTCCTAGGCATTCTGATTTACACCTCACGTAGGAGCAGAACCAGCAACCACAGTCACACGCTTTGATAAATCGAAGAAAGAGAGAGTTGCTATTCCATGCCCCAAAGTCATCAAGGAGTACAATGCCCACATGGGAGGCGTGGACTTATTAGATTCATTTATAGGTCGTTATCACATCACAATGAAGAGCCGCAAGTGGACCATGCGCTTATTTTATCATTTCCTGGACCTCGCAGTTATAAATTCATGGGTTATGTTCAAAAAGGTAAATAACATAAAAGGAAATGATCAACTTCTCAATTTGGGTACATTCAGACTAGAACGTGCTGAAACTGCTGGGTCTACCTGCAAATGGCGCTAAACGTGGTCGACCTAGTGGGAGCACAATACAAAGAGAACTTGTAATGAAGAAGTTCCGAGGACCAGCTCAAGCAATTCCTTTGAAAGACGTCAGATTGGATCAGACATGTCATTGGGCAGTTTGGCTGGATAAGCAGCAGAGGTGCAAATTCCCAAAATGTTCAGGCTTTACATTCAAAATGTGCCAAAAATGTCGTGTATCTTTATGTGATACGAAAAAAGCAATTGTTTTTATAAATATCATAATGAAGAATAAATAAATGCATTTCAAAAACAATATCCACTCTTATTTTACCCATACTTGCAAAATCTCAATGAACGCGCAATGTAGTTTATAAACAACACTCACATTATTGCAAAAAAAGTATAGTAAATTCATGTCTAGATTTTTTTACTCATTTTTCCTAGACAGTAATACATGTCTATTACACAAATATATTTTTTTAAAACGTGAAACAAAAATCGTCCATTTAAGGGTTAAATTATGAAACTTAAATGTAACTGTAATAAACATTGCTTTATTCTTATATTGACAGCCTCGGATGTCTAATGAAGATAATTCTGCCAATGTCAAGTATTCGGGCAAAAGCCCAACAAGAGATTATCAAATTTTAATGTACACGTAAACGCATTATTATTGAAGTATGTTTGGTAAATATAGCATCAACAATAACATCAATTGTCATTATCAGCTTCGATGATTATCCGATAGTAATATTAAACCTTAAAATGTGAACGTATCCATCACGTAGATCAGGGAGTGCGATAGTAAACTTCCCCGAGTGACTACACACAACATGACACGCCATGCATCGCTCGCATTACGATATTGGCTCATCAATTTCTTTCGTACAGGGAATGCATGTACGTGTTCGATTATAATCTATACGCATATCTGAAATTACTTTCAACCTATTTCCTAGAGTTATTTGTAATAAAAAAATGCATTTGAAATTGAGACTCGGAATCATGTGCTCAATTATTATTGTCTAATATTATAATGAAAAAAAAAACAAAAGGAACAATTCCATAGAAAGTATTCAAGAATTCATGTAATATTTATAAATTTTCAATAAAGACCGTTTTATTTTAAACAACCAAATAAATGTCTCTCGAGTGTACCTACCACGTGAAATTACTGTTAATGTACTGAAATAAACTCGAGCTGTACACAGATTAATGGTGGAGCACAAAGTTTGTTTAATTATATAAGAGATGTCCAGTAAGAATTAGTTATTCTGTATACTGGTAATATTTAAAAGGGTACACTACAATTATGTTAAAACAATGGGCCGGTTACATCTTATGTGAGTAGATCACGATATTGGCGCATCAATCTCCGGGCCAAGATAATGGGGGCCGCGGTGCCGATGTAATAGTTCCTTGACCGCCCGTCCAATTGAAATATCTAGGCAAAATATACAACGTTCAAACTCGATATTAAATATTAATAATCACGATTAAAAACTGAAAAGATTATTAATTTCAAATTGAATATGATAAAAATGCAGACGTGTAGAAAATGTGAATATCGTATTTTAATTTTATTATAACATTTACGAACACATAAATTTTATAAATTTAATACTAAATTTCCCAAATAAACCGTATTTTTCAATCGAGTTCTAAGAGTAGACACACACCACACGTCAAAAGTCACCTCGCACGTGAGTTGACCAAAATAACATTCCTAGTACCGTTCCAATTTTAATTTAGCATCCAATAGCTAGATCGCGGTATTGTACTACATTACCCAAATGTCGCGAACTACATATGTTATCGACTGATAAATTATTTCTTACCTGAAACAACAAATAAAAAGATTAGTTATAAAGATCATGTTATTACATGTAAATGGTTACAAAAACGTGAATTCGCGATGCATATGTTCATTGCAGAGAATAGGGTAATTCACACATGATGCGGGTCGAGTTCACTCTAACCAAACCGAAGAACGAATTCAGTGTAGCTAATCCATAACAAGCACATACAAATAATTATATAGTGTGTTTGATTAATCGAATTAAAAACAAAGATAACAATTGATTATAATTGAATGAAAAGAATCTATAACGACATGAGGGAGTGTACTTAATGCAATGTGATTTGTAATGTAGATAATAGTAACGTTTATAAATGAATCGTATACGAAATTAATGTCTTACTATTGTTTAAATTAATAGTAGCAATTAGTCTTCAATATTAGTATTACAGACGAGCAAAGAGAACATTAACGTGCCGGTTGTAAGCATTAATAAGTTCACACATGAGGGAAGCGCGAGCCTCCTACAAACCCACATAAACTAAGTGAAAATACTATCCAACGAAACCAAATGAAAATATGATATAGTCCCAAACTATACACTTGTGCCAAACGTGACACAAGTTTTGATTTAAGATTCACGCTGATTCGAAGGACCTTATGCTCTTTTCCCGTCACTCCTGTTCAATGTGAGAACAACCACTCACCTTTATCAAATCTCCTCCAGCACGTAAAAGGCACCACACAAAACAGTATTTGCTTGCTATGATTTTTTCTTATTGGTTTTTCCTATTACGACGTGACAATGACACAAACGATCTTCCTGACACAAAGCGCGGCCAACTCGATTTTGCGTTGAGGCGCGACCAACTAGATTTGAAGTTCGCGCGCAGAACGGGCTGCGCTGATGCGCGGTGTGGGCCAAATTGGCGCCAGATTAAGACACGACTCCAGCTCGCGGCTGCCCCACACCGAACAGAGCGAACCAGGATCGAACATTCCCCCCACCGAAACCAGCGTGATGGTTTCTTACATAAGGAATTTAAAAAAAAAAAGAGAGGGAATAAAAAAGATTTAGACTTAGATATATGTATATGGGCTACGAGCTCAACAAACAAAATATATGACAAGTCTTTAAGAAGAGAAAAACATTAACTTTAAAAATTAAATCTAGACCTTATAATAAACTTAACAATAATAATATAATGCAAATAATAGAATAAAAATTAATTATTATAAGGTAAAGGACTAAGTTTATTAACTGGTCTTTGAACCATGCTTTTCTGAGTTCGAATGGTAACACAACGGACGATACCGTCTTTACCAGGATGAATTTTTACAACTCTAGCGAGTGGCCAGTTACATGAAGTGGTTTGATCATTTTTAACCAAAACCAAATCTCCGACCTTAAGATTAGAAGGAGAAGTGAACCACTTTGCCCTTTGTTGCAAAGTATTTAAGTATTCACTACTCCATTTCCTCCAAAACTGTTGAGAACAGTGTTGTAAATATTGCCAACGTGACAAGTGAGAAGTAGGTAATTCCTGGATACAGTATTCTGGCACCGCAGTTAAATGTCTACCAATTAAAAAATGACCAGGCGTCAAAGCGTCAAACTCTGACGGATCACTCGATAATGAACTTAAAGGACGAGAATTCATTATCGCTTCGATTTTACAAAAGACTGTGGAGAGTTCCTCGAACGTCAAGGCCTTTTCTCCGACAGCACGCACAAGATGATATTTCGCGGATTTGATGCCCGCTTCCCAGAGACCACCCATCGATGGTGCACTAGGAGGATTAAATTTCCAAGTGATTTGTCTCTCCGCGCAACCTCCTATTAACTGAGTCTGGAATTTACTATCTTTAAATGTTTTTTGTATTTCAGTCAAATGTTTACCAGCCGCAATGAAATTAGTTCCGCAATCGGAGTAAAGACACGTGCATAAACCTCGTCGTGCGACAAATCTGTCTAAAGTGGCTAGAAAGCAATCAGCTGATAGTGAAGTAACGACTTCTAAATGTACGGCTTTAGTAGAAAAACAAATAAAAAGACATAAGTACGCCTTATCTACTTTTGCGTTACGACGCAGACTTTGTTTAATAAAAAATGGTCCGCCCAGATCGACCCCCACATGCTCAAAAACACGGTTTGGTAGAAGTCGGCTAGGAGGTAACGCTGCCATTTCAGGTTGAATCGAAGGAGGTTTAGCTTTAAAACAAACCATACATTTGGACAGGATAGATCTAATAACGCTACGAGCGCATAGTATCCAAAACTTTTGATTTAATAAATGTTGTAACGTCCTAGGGCCGACGTGTAAATATTTTTTATGATAATATTCTATAAGTAATTTTGTGAAACGACTCTTTTTCGGTAAAAGTAGAGGATATAAACGGAGCTAGTTTACGTAACGATGGAATATATGTTGAGCCCTTGCATAGAAGTTTGATTTCTTCTCCAAAATAAGCACGCTGAATCAAGCGAATCAAAGAGTCTTGTGACTGTTTCAACTCGCATGTATTCAACGTGGTTTGTGTTGCCACGGAAACGTTCCGCTGGGCACGGTGAACAAATCTCAACAACCATGCAAACGATCGTTAGAAGCAGGAATGCACGGCATCTACTCAATTTCCCAAAAAGATCGTAATGTCTTATTATTTGAATACAATTTGCCACTGACAACAAAACCGAAAACTGTATTAATTAGATTAGGTAGTTTAGAGTTAATTTGTAACGGTTTGTCTCGCACTAAATCGGATACGAGATCATTTCCAAATAAAACATCGATATGTGATTTTTTATAAAAATATGGATCTGCTAAATTATATTCTCCATATGTTTTAATCACGCTTTCCGGAAACAACACGTTAGGCATCTCGGATGCTACTTTATCCACGACCACCATGTCTACCACGAATGTCGGAACGTCCGCAAAACGTGGCTTGATAGTGCACGGCACTATACCAAACGTCTTTATCACCTTGCCACCAAGTCCACACACGGTGAACGGACATTTCTGGCGACGCAAACCCAAACGTTGAGCTGTTGATAGGGTGATGAAAGAACTTTGCGCTCCTGAGTCGAGAACCGCACGGCAGTCCAAATATTGTCCAGAAGCGTCTGCTATATGCGCTCGCGCCGTGCCTAATACAACGTTGTAATCTGCGAACCCATTCACGGAATGAGGAACGTGAACTCCAACCGCCGCATCACTCACGGAGTGTGCTACCAGCGCTGAGTGCGATGTTGACGGCACGGCCGCTGCACTCGTGTGTCTGTCCTGGTGTAATAAGTAATGGTGGCGTAACGTACACACACCGCATGACATTGTACTTTGACAATTTTTAATGTCATGATTATTTTTTAAACAATTTGCACATAATTTTAAGGCGTTGACACGGTCAATCCTATCATTGATGGGCAATTTACGAAATTGCTCGCATCTATAAATCATGTGATCGAGATTACAGTGAAAGCAAGACTGTTTATTAATTGGTGGTTTATTTTTATAATTATTGTTAACACGGTTAACTTGGAGGGCTGACTTAGGTGAGTTTTTATGCGTAGATTTATTGTTGAATGATTTTTGAGTGATAGCGTGAGAACTAGACGTCGGAAAAACATGTTCTAAAACTTTAATCTGTTTTTGTACAAAATTCATTAATTCTCCAAACGTTGGTAGAATATCTTGGTCTCTTCCTTCTTCAAAAAGTTGCTTCGTGTGATTATCGAGTCCACGTAACGCTATATGACAAAATAAATAATCTTCTAAATTCGGTACATTTAATGCTTGAATGGCTTTATAAGACTGATCAAATGTTTCAATAAACGACGTTAAATTAGAAATATTACTTTTATTTAATTGCGTGAAATTTAATAATTTATTTAAATATCTACCTATCAGCGCCCTCTCGTCCTGATACTTTTCTAACAAGCTTTTCCAGACAAGACTATAATTAGCGGCCGTGATAGGCAAACTTTTAACAAGATTTAAAGCGGGACCTCTAACACATGAAAGTAAATAGTGAAATTTGTCGACTTCTTCGAAGTTCCTTTTATGAACCAACGAGACGAACGTGTCATAAAAAGTCGGCCAGTTCTCAATTTCACCATCGAACTCGAATAAAGATATTTTAGGTAAGGAAGGACGCACTGAATTTGTATCATACAAATTTGTTCTAACATTTTTGACATCCGCATCTTGATCTATTTTAATCTTTGACGCCGTTAATTTGCAGTTATACAATAGCTCGTCGAAACTATCTAACGCTGAGGTCGACGGCTGTGACTTCGGTTCTAACTCCAACTCAATAGAAATAAGACTCATAACAACATTTTCAAACTCTTTACGCATATTTTCTAACTCAGAATACTGTATCAAGAAACGTTCCCTAACAGATTCATTGTTCTCAACAGTTTGTGACAGATTATAGATTCTTTGTAATTTACCTTAGAAATAATGAAAAAGGAATGTAATAACTATATAGGACAGGTAAAGAAAAGGATTTAATTATATGAAATCCGGCTCCGAAGGCCAAATAAATGTGCCAAACGTGACACAAGTTTTGATTTAAGATTCACGCTGATTCGAAGGACCTTATGCTCTTTTCCCGTCACTCCTGTTCAATGTGAGAACAACCACTCACCTTTATCAAATCTCCTCCAGCACGTAAAAGGCACCACACAAAACAGTATTTGCTTGCTATGATTTTTTCTCATTTGGTTTTTCTCATTACGACGTGACAATGACACAACACGATCTTCATGACACAAAGCGCGGCCAACTCGATTTGAAGTTCGCGCGCAGAACGGGCTGCGCTGATGCGCGGTGTGGGCCAAATTGGCGCCAGATTAAGACACGACTCCAGCTCGCGGCTGCCCTACACCGAACAGAGCGAACCAGGATCGAACAAATAGGGTATATGCATAAAATTTTATTATGCGATATCTATATATTTTTATAAACTATATTGCATCAGAATTATGTGTATATAAATATTTTTTATTATTATTTAGTTTTGACCGGGAAAAGAAGTTGATAAAATAGCAGAATACAAAATTCCCGCATATATTTTGAAAAACGGATGTGACGTAATTGTGTTGTAGTAACTTGGACCAATAGCAACCAAGAACAAACAGAATACGTTCATTTTGATCACAAATATCAGTTTCTCGCTTTGGTCACAAATTATAGAATTAGTACTTCTAATATATGTCCAAAAATATATTTAAAGGACATACCTATTCAGAAATTATACTTGAGTGTAGTTTGACCTGTGATCACGTGATCATGTATTTAAGTACATCTTATTACATTTTATGCAGTCAAATTACTAACTAATAATTAATAAATCTTCAGACACGGCAACCATTAGGCAGTAATCAAAATAAAATAGTAATACTGAATATTCAATTTAAACCTTTATTTGCTTTTCTTTCTGTTATTTATATTTTAATAAGTAACGATTGAAACGATTTCTTATAAATGCGTGTAACAGAACGTAATGACAGCTAGGTGACAGTAGACAGTTGCAATGGATTATTATCATTGGTCACAAATCACGTTAACAATATTTCAAACGTGTGCTTTGAAGTTTTGAACTCTACTCAGTGAATCTATGTTTGAACTTAATTAGTAAGTTTTTGAATGAGCAGATGACAGAGGAAAGGACAACAGTCGCCTCCGCAATGCTGGATTAACATAAACCAAATAATAAAAACTGATTATGACAATTAGGAGTAAAGCTTTTCTAAGTAACAATTGAAACATGATGTTTTACATAAACTTGAGACAACAAACTCGTGATAATCCAGTTTCAATATGATTAATAATGTGACATTATTTATTGTCTTCGGCCATCGCTGTCAAAGAAAGCTGATTTATTAAAACAGATTAGTTTCCGAATTATTTCCCTAAACCGTTTAAAATTTTATTATGACATTAGTATATCGCCGAAGAGAAGCCGAAGCGACCACACGTATCCTGATGATGCCACGTGAAGTGGCGAAACGCGTCGAAACAAGTTATTGCAAGTTGATGGAGGTTATTTTCCTTCATCGACCTAATGTAGCAGGAATTATAAGCAAAATAATTTCCTTTAATATGGATTTCCGCAAAGTAACGCCTGAAACAACCAATTACATTAGTATGTATCTAAGTGGACAATAAGCAGGAGCTAAATCAAAGCAAATAATATATAAGGATAATTTATTTAATTTATACTTGCATTTATTCTGACGAGTAAAAGCGCTCTATTGGAGCCCAATTACTAAAAGTGAATAAAACTAAAAAAATTAAACTAATTTTATAAATAATTTATAGGGTAAAACGAGGTAATACCGGTCAGTTCATAATTCCGGTCACCTAAATATCTTACAAAGTACTTTGTATACGTGCACTTTGACATGCACATAGGATGGCGTCATTGTTCCCCATCTCGACACATCGATCTTCAATAAGTTACAATCACGCGTCACTCAGAACGAGGCGAATGTTTGTTTCGCGAAGTTTTCTTATAATTTTTTGGTCGCAGTAAATAAGAGGTGAGTATTTTAATATTCATATTTCATTCATTGCCTGTAATAATTTTTGTCAATCAGTTATCCAACTATCCATTTGAATGTAGATTCCAAGCAATTTGCAACAAGTTTTTTTAAAAATGATTTTTTGCCTCAAGCGTGCACATGTGGCTAATGCCGGTCATTGTGACCGGTATTACCCGCAAGTCACATATACTAGTAGATGTTATTTTTTAGACTTAATAATCAGTTTATCTTTATGTTTGTTGCATTTGTATTTTGTATTTGTATTCATATTTATTTTCAATTTTAGAATGTCAAAACTCGGGATATGATTCAAGGATTGAACGTAAAATTGAACCAAAGCGATTTAACCAGGGCATTAAACTTGTTGATAATGGGACACTACCATTTCAATTCAAATAAGAAGAATGGCTTATGAGTATTCTGTTAATAATAATGTGAAGCACAACATTTTAAATCTGATCACTGCTTTTAACAAGGATGAAGTTGATATATTTTTAAGCTGCTTGGGAGATTAATAGAAAAACATAAGTTTCTACCAAGATATGCTTATAATGTCGATGAAATTGGCATCTCCTCAGTTCAAAACTCAAGTTGTAA